>JAQMYK010000006.1:26743113-26760740 GCA_030014345.1 Clarias buthupogon
CACACACACACACACACACACACACACACACACACACACACACACACACACACACACACACACACACACACCTCACAGCTGCAGGAAATTAATCAAATACCTTTCTCTACATTCTCTGGGGAACTCAATACGGACGAGGAAACAGATTTAGATTTGTATTTTGGAGTCTTTTTGTTGAAGTTTTATTTGAGTCTCTGACTCGCTCGTGTTCGGATGTGCCTCCTCCTGCTAGGGGGGAAAAGTTGGACCAGTTTGACCTGTTTCTCAGTATTGAGAGATTCCAAAAAAACAACAAAGAACGGATTTCCAATACAATACACTCTTATTGACAAAACACTGAGATCTCAGGATCATCTTTAGTTTTCTGAGAAACTACCAAATTAACTCTAAAAAAATGTGTTTGTACTTTTATGTACTGTAAGCCCAATTCATTTTCTTTTGATTCGCGATACAATAACAACATCCTTAAAATGTTCAACAGTTTGTCACTACAGTATTTATTGTAATATACTTTAGGACTGACTGTTCCAATACTTTTGCCCACCTAAAAACTGGCACTTCAAGGTTTGACAAACTGATAATTATAATACATATTTAGATGCTTACACTTAAAACTTTAAAACTTATTTTTATGATTTTTGGATTGTGTGAAGGTGCTAACACGGCGTTAGCGCAGTGCGGCGATGTGTCACTATATAAATAAAAAAAATGTAACTGAACCGAAGTTGTTTAGAAATTTACACCAGGAAGTGGAAGCTACAGTAAAACTCTGTCTCGCTCTTCTTTTGACCTCAAACTCTTCAGTGCAGAGCAAAAACAAAAGGCCTTGCATGTTCCAATACTTTTGAAAGCGTCACTAACAAAATATTAAACATTCTGAAAATAACTATTAGCCTACAGACTTACATCAGACTAAAGCATGTGGGATGTTGAATGGTTACACTCACTGCCCAGACTATTTGGGTAAAAACGAGTCTCTGACACACACACACACACACACACAGCCTGTATGCAAATAACTAAAGAGTGTATGAAAGTACGTTTCTTGAAAAGGTTTGTTCACGTCTTCACCCTGATGTCGACTCCAGACTCCAACACCTCATCACCACCGTCAACACCGCGCACTCTGACACCGCATGCTGTGGTCGCGTCATAAACTGCCATATGTAACTATTAAATGTACCGTTTTATATTTAAATATATTTATAGAGGCTAACAGCAAATAACAAGACAAATGAATTTATTAAGAGGATGTTTATCCATATTCAATATCCAAGTTATTGACAAACTCTTTTTCAGCCTTTTGTGATTAAATAACCGCACAGGTCCAGTTTTAAGCCACTAATTTTTCCGCATTAATCTCTATACCGAAACACATCAGAAAACTAATCTGAAGTTTTATTAATTATTTGAACCATTAGGCACAAATACAGAAAATAACACCAGACTGACACCGCTACCTGAAACCCCACCCACATTTCCAACACATTTGAATACGACACTCTAAACCAGAGAGAGGGTCTAAACCCGAAAACCACCTGCATCCCAAACTCCACCATTCTGTATCCGTCCTCATTATACTCCGGACTAACACCAGACTAACCAGGACTGCGGCCTGGACTCGCACCGCTATCACGACCTCATTAATCTGACTGAAGCTGATGAATGTAGCAGGATGAGCTAACGGGTGTAACTTCACTGCAGATGTGCTGCTGGAGCAATTAAAGACCTGATGTGTGTAAAGGTGTGTAATTATACCTGAAATCATGACGCGTGTGTGTGTGTGTGTGAGACAGATGAGCATGAACATGATGGAATGATCGGTATGCAGACATAAACATGAGGAACATCAGGAAGAGAAGCAGATGTAGAAAGTGCCTCCAGATGTTACATGAAATCTCAACATTAAAACAGATGACTTGTTCGTCTCTACCTCGATTTTCCGGCGCGCCCCCGTGATGGACAGTGTCCCATGTCCTTGGTGTTGCTCGGACGCACACTCCCGACACACACAGCAAGTTTCGACGCAGCAGTACAGCTCCAGTGGACAGTTGTGCTTCTCACACATGCGTATCTCCAGGTCCTTCAGCGGCTCCACCAGCCTGTGGCTCTGAAACTTCTCCTTTTCCAGATGAGGTCTCAGATGATCCTCGCAGTACGCTACCAGGCACGTCAGACACGACTTCTTGGCTTTGCGTGGACTTTCGATACACGAATCGCACAACACGTCATCCTCATGCAGAGCCTCATCCTCTCTGGAGCAGAAAGTTTCTCCTGGTTCCTCCTGAGCACTTTTCTGGATCTTCTCCTCCTTCTGCTTCGTGTCTGGAGATGGATTTTCCCCTGCAATGCCGTTCTGGCAGCAGGAACCCGCGGGACTGTTTCCTTCTACTTCCATCAGGTCTGGGACTCTCCTGCTATCTGATGCAGAATGTGTGTGAAAGGTGGAATGTGATCTGAACCGAGTGTGTGTGTATGTGTGTGTGTTCCTGGTAAACCACTCCCTTACATGCAAAAAGGCGAGTTAAACCGAGCTAGAAGGACACGTGGGTGGGGTCAGTGAGGTAAGGTGGGCGGGGTCACACCTACAGACTTTGAGTCCATTTAAGGAAGAGTTTAACTAACGCTGAAACCTCGAGTACTGAAGCCACGAGTCATTTGCTTGTGCAAATCTATCTTAAAGCGATCTCAAACAGGGATAATAAAGTAAAACAGTTTCAGTTTCACATCACTGGATCTGTTTACTGTAATATGTAACGTGATCCAGAAACGTTATACTTCAACAGATCCACTACACCACTGTGGTGTCGCACCCACACGGTCCAGGGTTCGAGTCCTGCCTTTGGTCTGTGTGTGTGTGTGTGTGTGTGTGTGTGTGTGTGTGTGTGCAAAGGATAAACATGCAAAAACATGCAAAGAATATAATAAATCATGTAGTTCCCTCCAGATCGTTTGATGTTGGAGATGTTTTTATTTTTATCTGTTAAAAAACTTAATAATCAGGACTAAGCCACACCCAGGCGTTACCTCATTTATTTAGTCTATAACACACACACACACACCAAACTTTCAAAATAATTTAATAGTTTTTACTTCCAGACTCTGATCTAGCTCCTGGTGTGTGAGGTTTATGAAGGTTATTGTAAGACGTCCTGAATATTAACCTGATTGTAAAAGTTAAAACATAACTGATATGGAGCTAAAGCTATTTGTTTTTAAGAGCTAAGGATGGCTAAGTTAGCCTTTAGCTATAAAACAGGTCATTTCTTTTCTTTTAATGGTTTCCTGCCCAATACCCGTTCCCTGTGTTCTAACACGTGACTCATTCACACTTAGGGAACTTTCTCAGAGGAGAGAGGATTTTCAAGATTCAAGATTCAAGATTCAAAGAACTTTATTAATCCCAGAGGGAAATTGCTTGTGCTTGGTTACAGGTGCTCACAGTTGTTGACTAAGGAAAGGTAATAAAAGTAATAAATAATAATAATATAAAAAATAAAATAAAATAAAAATAAATTGTTGATATTATTATTATTATTATTATTATCATTATTATTATTATTATTATTATTAGTATTAGTAGTAGTAATCTCACATCTCTGTTGTGTTTGATTATTACTCCTATACAGTCGAGTAGTAATATCCTTTGATGTTTGATCTCGGACTTCAGTTATGGTGTTGGGCCCCTCACTGGGCCCTCACTGGGCCCCTCACTGGGCCCCTCACACAGGCCCCATCACTCCTCCTACACTTCCAGTATATTTTACATCATTTGTAAGTGTGAAGTTGTTGAGCAATAGGGCAACACAGTGGACCATTAGAAAGCTTGGAGTCCCAGTAAACCATTTGATTCACACCAGTTACAACAGTGTCCGAGTGAGTTAGCACCGGTATATAATAACTAACAATATATTTCAAAAAGAAGAGAACTGAAGGTACGACACTTACTGTACACACAAATCGTCTCAGCGGAGATGCAACGAAAACAAAATGATTCAGTTTAATACGCAAGTTTTTAACTTTAATGATTATAAAAGACGCATTCTTTACCCAATTTGTGTTTCATTCTCAATATAAAGAAGAGGTTTTGTTTTTTCATTAGACTTCACCTACATGCCTGGGTACAAAAGGGTCAAAAATAGATTTTTAAACGATTTTAGTGATTTGAAAATGTCTAAAATGAAAGTGCTCATGTGACGCCATCTACTGGTTATAGAGGAATTGTTTTGTGTGTATTTGTGTGTGAGAGAGAGAGAGAGAGAGAGAGAGAGAGAGAGAGAGAGAGAGAGAGAGACTGGTGCGTAGTCATACAAAACTACAATATTATTAAATTAAATGATGTCATTACTAATGTTTATGTGGATTTTTATTCCACTATTATAATCCTCCCCAGATTAAAGCCATGGAAAGGATCACATGGGAGAAGTTGCGTCTGAGGCAGCGAGAGTAAGAGATGAAGATTGTGATGTTCAGACCTTCACAGTTTTTACTTTACCAGCTGTAATCCAACACTGGGTGATAAAAGTACTACCTGTAATCACATTATTAAAATTAAGCACTGGTTCTCGTATACACCTAAAGTCTAAAGTCTGTATGTCCAGTAAGATTCATTAATCCAGTGGTAGGAACCCAGTGTAAGGATCTGTCCAGTGACGGGAACATCAAAGCACTTTTTAAGTCACTCTGGATAAGAGCGTCCGCCAAATACATAAATGTAAATGTACTTAAAATGAATGACTTTAATGACAAGTGACACTTACTGTTGTTTGTCAGTACCAGTTTACATTTCATCAATAATTTACACAACACTTCTCCTCGACACTAAACTAATTCACACGTATTCGCTGTTTTGTTTCTGTAGAATTCAGTCTGGAGGAGAATGTTACAGCAGGTTCAGACAGTGTTGAAGATGTCAGTCGCTCAGGGGGTGAAGACAAGCCTGAACAGGGAGACAGCAGCACTGACATCCAAGAGGATTTAACGGAATGTTGGACAGCACAGATTCTGGGAGACAAAAAAAAAACTGTATCCATGGCTTATGAAATACAAAAGAAATACAAAAAGTGCAAACCAAAACCATAGAAACTCTGACGACTGAGATGACGAGGGAACATTTCCAGACAACTGACAGAGTACATTCTTGTGCCAGAGACTGCTAATACAATATAAGAAGCAATGAAATTAAGTAATAAATAAAGTAAAAATAAAAATGACATATCCATAGACATAAAATAAACAAACGTAGAATGTAACAACCAGTACTAATATAAGTAGCAGAACCAGATTCTGATGTAGAAGTGTACATACAGTAGCAGCAGTGATGAGTAATACTGCAGGTGATATTGATCATTGATATTGAGGAACCCAGTAACTGTCCCTACTGTCCCTACTGTCCCTACTGTCCCTACTGTCCCTACTGTATGGTGTTGCTGTTCTGGGGTTTTTATTATGCAGTAGTGTGTTTCACCAGCAGATGTGACCAGCGTGCAGTGTTTCTTTTACATCGACACTTTAACAAGACTGACTGGTTAAGAGATTAGATTCATCACTTGAGAGATTTATACAGAGTCTATTTCTGTACAACACGTAGGTTCATTTTATATCATATATGAAAACCCTAAATTACATACATTATTCTGATATGTACGATAAAAAAAACTGAAAAAAATGATTGAATCAAAAAGTTAGACTAGAGTATAACAAAAAATAGATAAAAGATTTAAACTCTGAAGGGTTCTTGAGATATCCCTCTGGAGGAACCTTCATAGGTTCTATGCAAAACCCTAGAACCGAGTTTATTCTTAACTATCAGAAAGGAAGTAGAACATAAAGATTTCTGGTACAGCGTGTTAAAAAGCTGTAAAGTTTTGTACAGGTTTGTGTGATGTTTTGTAATATGTAATTAAACTGCAAAAATATCATCATGGCATAAAGTTGTCGTTTTTGTAGCTTGATTAACGTTATAAAGTTCTATATAAGTGTAGTTGCAGTATGTTTTACATATAATGTGGTAAAATTTTAACACTAAATTATAAGGAATGAAATCAGGACACACAATAGACTGTACATTCTACATTTGGTTTTGGGAATAGTGTGTGTTATGAACAGTACAAAAAACAAACTATGATTTTAATTTAAATTTAAAAATGCATAAAAAAGTAATGATCTGCAATGTATAATTATTAATCATAATAATAATAATATTAATAATAATAACTTGATATGTTATGTACTGTATACGAGTTCCATTGAAATGCTTTCATTATTTCATTATAGAGTGAATGAAAAACCCAAACCGGTGAACAGTAATGTGTGTGTGTGTGTGTGTGTGTGTGTGTGTGTGTGTGTGTGTGCAAAGCTACGATTCAGTACCAGATGTTGACTTTTAATTTCATGTTTATTAATGTTTATTATATATCACAAGCAGTGTTTAAAAAAACCTTAAGATAGTGTTCAGCTTCAACATTCCAAAATATACTCCTATGTGCATCCTCAGTTAGCACTGTTAGCCTAGCTCTTAGCTGCATGTGCGCTACAATCGGCTGATTCTTGCCCGCTAAGCGATATGTGTTCTTGTTTAAAAGCTCAATGTTTAGTTTGTGCTTCACTTCACTCACTGTGTACATGTATTGCTCCGAGTGTCTGTGATGCAGAAATAAGCAGATAGCATTACATTGATGTATGTATTATGTTTTGTGGGTGTGGCCTGTCCAACTGAAAATACAGAAATACATAAGAAGTAGGCAGAATGATGACTTTCACAACTTACAGTGTTTAAACTCCAGTTTATCCCTTAAAACTCAAGCAAAAAACAACAATAAACATCTGGTAATATGGACATCCTGCTGGTGTGTGACGACGGGGGACAGACATCACACAGACATCACACAGACATCACACAGACGTTTTGTGTTATGGCTACTGGAATATGGGGATGACGTCATAAAATTGTTGAGCTCACCAAATGTTTGTATTATTATTATTACTGGTATAATTTGTAACAGAAACAACCGAAAACAACCATAAAAACACATGATCTTACGAATCTGTGCTATTTCATGGTCGAACCTTTTTTGCTCAGCCATGTTTGTATAGTTAAATAAAATAAAAAAATAATTAATTTCATTATATTGCCTAGATTGTGCTCAAAATAAGAATATGTCACTCTGACCCCTGACCCCATTTAATAATATAAGATAAGATTCACTTATTTGTCACATGGACCTCACAGCACAGTGAGATGATTTCATGAGTCAGAGCGCAGGGGCAGCTAGGAAACAGCGCCCCCTGGCGCAAATATGGTTAAAGGCCTTGCTCAAGGGCTCAGCAGTGGCAGCTTGGAGGTGTTGGGGCTTGAACCCCCGACCTTCTGACCAAAAACCCAGTAACTCACAGCATTAACCGGTCCAACACTGGCCCTCCATAATAATAATAATAATAATAATAATAATACTATATTTATTAAACCATAGTAATTAAAAATTGCATTAAATGTTCTTGGTTTTAAGGAATAATATTTAGATAAGACTGCAGGTTGAATATCTAATAAATAATAAATAAAGACTAATTGGTCTGAGAAACGTACTAGAGACAATCAGGTGTGAAATTGTAGCATCACACTGACATCACAATATCTAATGAGCATAAAATCTCAGAAAAGATCTTAATTTGCACCTTTCAAATGAGTGAGTTATCAGCTTTTCTTCCTCATCATCATCGCTAGCTGTGTTAGCATACTGGATTACACTAGTTTAGTTAAGCAAAGTGACTTAAATTACAGATCAAAGTCGTCTCAGTGCAGATTTATTTTTCGTCTATATTATATTGCTAAGCTGAAAATGCGCTAGTTAAAAACGTCCTAGCTTAGTAAAATAAAATAAAATGAACCTTATAATGTTTAAGAAAAGAGCATCAGCAAAAGTCAGTGCCATANNNGAGAGTGTGTGGGGGGGTGGGGGGGGTTTAAGGGTGAGGGTGGGGGGTGATTACTTTTGTGTCATATGTACCTCTAGAGCTTGTCTTCACTAATAAACACTATGTTCCTGCATCACGCCTGAAATATTTATATATTTATATGTCTTTGGTAGATCTTTATCTGGCATCAGAACTTCCATCACCATCACAAGGTTCATGGAAAAAGCTGTGGTGTTTAAAGTCTGTGTGTGTGTGTGTGTGTGTGTGTGTGTGTGTGTGTGTGTGTGTGTGTGTGTGTGTTAGATGAGATGTATCGTCTTGGCTTTGAGGATTTGTGCGGGTTCCTCGTGGTTCTCGGTCACTGCACCCCGACCAGCTCAGTGATGGGTGGAGCGAACACCATCAGCTCCTGGTACTTGTGGAAGAACAGATGCAGACGAGAGACATAGCCGTCCTCCTGATACGGCAACGCCTTCGCTTTCAGGTAGCGGGACACGATCGGCTTCACCTGCACACACACACACACACACACACATTACATATATTAGCAGCAAATTTAAAACACAACCACGTAAGCATGAGGTTCTTGGTTCTCGGCTCAGGAGAACCCGGTGCTGGAGCAGGCTCACCTTGAGGCACATGTTGTCAGACAGCGAGGGGAACAGGTGATGCTCCACGTGGCAGTTGATGAGCGAGTGGCCGAAGGTCCAGTCCAGCAGCGGGTTCCGCGGCAGGTTCAGGACACCGTGGGTCATCTGGTAAATACGCTTGGGCCGACAATTCGGAGAAAACATTGACAACCCGATGTGCTGCAAAAAAACAACAACAAGAGATGATCAGATGACCAGTTAAAGAAAGAAGAAGAAGAAAACTCTGTTCCAGTGTCTTAAACCCTGGACACGTTCCGGCTTCCTGTTTTCCTCCAGCGTCTCCTACAGGGATTCTCCAAACGTAAAAGCTGTGGTTCAAACATGACTTGATAAACTTCTGGATCACTCGAGTATCTGCTTAAACGGCATCTATTATGCAAAATTCACCTTTAGATGAAAAATCTTTTTGATGTGTGTACTGACCCAGGTTTAAACAAGGCAATTAGTTTTTCCACCTAATATGACCTCATAGAAGAAGAGCCCCTCCCCTGGCTTGTTTTGGGGTGTGGCTCAGCCAGAGCATTTATCTCTTATCTGAGGGACAATTTAGCTGGAGCATTAACACACACACACACACTTTGGAAAATCTCTGAGGCCCGTGTTAACTTGTTAAAGTAATAGTAATAGTGACCTTGAAATGGGTTAGATTCCCCGTCGGGTCTGTGTGCATGGAGTTTGCATGTTCTTGGTGGGTTTCCTCCACGTTCTCTGTTTTTTCCCACAGTCCAAAGGCAAGTAGATTAGGTTAATTGGCGTTCTCAGATTGACTGTAGTGTGTGTATGAGTGTGTGAATACTACCACAGTAGTACAGAATGGGAATAAATAGAATGGTCACCATTTGCCTCCACAGTCTTTAGATAGACTACAGAGGTTAGTAGATGGATGGATTGATGGGACCTTTAAAGCTCCTTCTCAAAAAAGACAACTGTGAGAACCCGAACATGAGAACATAAGTCTAGGTCCAGCTAAGATCTTATTAGTTGAGGACGTAAATATATTTCTCATGCTGGAGAAGCAGAAGGTCTATTAGATGAACAGGTTCTGGAGAGCTTGTAGGCCTCAGACTCAAACCAGTACACAACGAGGCCAGTCTTTAATGTATATCTGTTTATTAAATAATGTGTATTTATATGTTTATAGTTACATTTAGTGTTGTAAATCTCAGGAAGTGTGTTTCTGTGCTCTGACCCTCGATTGTTCTCTTCATCTGGGGTTATGAGAAGAGAAAAAACTCTCATGGTAGTAACAGAGTCAGTTCTGTTCTGATTTTTATTCTGTAGGAAAAATGTTCTCTTCCCTCAAACAGTCACAAATATTTTAGAGGATCAGCACAAATGGACAGAAATACCAGACGGGATCAGCACACGGCCCCACACGCTGAGGGCTTGAGTCTCACGCTGGGAGTCTCAGGCGTGAATTGTTCTTTTCTCTCGTTACTGAACCGGAGCCAGGGTTAGACATTCAGCCTGAGCTAGAGCGGGTCAGAGAGGAGAAAGCGGCTCTGAGAAAGAGAGGGAAAACATTTTTGAAAAAGAGTTTGACCTTTAATTAAGATGAAATCTGGAATGCTTACATTTTTTTCTATTTTAATTCTATTCTTAATTATTAGTCAAAAGTGCTTCATGAAGAAACCAATATTTTTTATTAGTAATAATAAAAATAAAATAATAACAGCATTGTATTTGGATAGTGTATGTGTTCAGGGCTGATGTTTACAGCTGTGTGTGCTCACCGTTAGAGAATTTCAGAAAGTGAAAATCAAACGACTTTTATTTTGTATTACACCACCTGCACCTCCTCCTGTTTCTCTGCCCCAAAAAGAGACATAAAAGTCCAGATTACATTAAACACACAAGCTTGTGTTGTCTTATGACACTGTCTTGTGGGCGGAGTCTTGAGATCACAGTGCGAGTCTGACGAGCTCTGATGACACTCAGATCGCAATGAAATTTGTTCTGTTTAAACGCTACTCCATCCACATCATATCACTGATAATACCTCAATGCCAAGGTCAAGGTCAAGTTTACCTACATGCTGTGGATCGTACATGATATACAGCAAATCATTCTCTAAAGGAATTAGTACACTCTCACTTTCCTTAAAGATTCTTTAAAGCTTATTTTCCCACAACAGCTCGTGTTTTATTCCTCTTACACCACAGGGGTTTTTATACTTATTATAGAGTCACACTTTATACTTTATATCTGTTTAATGATGTTTATTGTGGTGGAATAAGTTAGACTGTGCTATCAGGTTTGTGTTTATGTTTTGTGTGTGTGTGTGTGTGTGTGTGTGTGTGTGTGTGTGTGTGTGTGTTATCTTACCTGAAAGATGTTGACGTGGATGAAGGGAATAGAGAACATGGCTCTGCTCAGTAGCATCACCAGGAGCGCTGAGCTACACTCCAACCCCGATACACACCGCAGCAGCACATAGTGAGAACACACACCTACACATACACACACCACCGTACGTACTGCTGTGCACAGAGGCTGGCCTTTTAGCTGCCCTACAACACACACACAAACACACACACACAAACACACACAGAAATGTTTTATAAACACATCTGAGCCAAATTTGTTAGCTGATGATTGTACGCGTAGCTGAAGAACGTAGCCGCGTGTGCTAGCAGGATAGCTACTGTAACATCAACAGGTAAACAGGTTATAGTGCAGTTTAAACCAGCATCAAAGTCGCTAGTCAGCTAGCTAAGCTAGTGTAGGTAAAGTGTTGCATTACAGTATTATGAAAAGCTTAAATTAAATCACATTTAATTAACCAATCACAAAGTCGATCACAGCACCACACACCTTCATTCCTTTTCCTGTCTTTGGGTCGACGAACTTCAACAAATTTTACAAAATTTTTTTTTTTTAAATGCCTAATGTTGGCTAGCGTCAATTAGCATTAACTATTTTTAAATGAATTCAAAAGTACAGTATAACTAAACTTAGATAGTTAATGAGTGAATTTGCTTGAACATACAAAATTGAATTTGAGCGAACTTACTGCTGGTTGAATTTGTACTATAAACACTAATGTTAGCTAGCTTGCTAAGCAATCACACAGTAAAGTATTGGTGAGACACAGCAGGAAAGAATTGCAGAATCAGTAGGATTAATTGTTAATCTAGCTTTAATCAGCTTGCTATGATAGATTTACCTAGCATTAGCTGAGCCACCACTATCTACGCTAACAAGGAAGTTGACATGCTAGGTGCAAAGCTACTGCACCGTATTATGCTAAACAGGATACAGTCGAGTTTGTGATTGGCTAATCAAATTGTAAATAAACCCCGCCTTCTTTCTGTGCTCACCCATGGCGACTATAGGAGTGATGATGGGTACAGCGAGCGGCGCAATGAAAAGATAAACAGTTCTGGGCAGAAACGGGATCTTCCACGTGCTCGAGTCTCCGAGTCCAATCACGTTAGTGTGGGCGTGGTGCATCTTAACGTGTGCGTTTACACCTGCTTTGGCTGTGAACGCGCCACACACCTGAAACATACAAAGCAGGAGGTTTTATCACTCACACTTGCATACGTCACGGCTGTGTTTAATGTGTAACCTTTAGCTAGCTGGTAGTGGGTATAGCTGTAGGTGTCGTTTTGGGTTTATTAGGAGCTTCTGTATGATCGTGTTATCGCCCGGGTCATTCAGAAGGAAAGAAGGATGGGTTGTGTTTTGATAAGGAACAAGAACAAAACGGCAGAAAAATATTACATGTACACTTTGAACAGAAATGGATGTAGAAAGTGATGTACTTAAGAACGCTTGTGAACCTCATACAAGAGATATGTTAAATAAGGTTAGCTAGCTATGTCATGTCTTTTAGTGTAATGCTAGCTCATAACATACGAATTATACGAAATTAACATACAAGTATTACATGTTATATTTTATGTATTTCCTAATTATAATGTTAGTTACCCGTCGTGAGTAACAAAATTAGAAATAATAATATTGTGGTATTTTTAGTTTGCTACTGAAATGTAATTAGAATGTTTCACCTCGATGAAGAAGACGGCCCAGAACTCTCTCCAGGTGGTGGAGTCGCTCAGAGCTCCATGACTAGCCAGGTGAGTTCCCTTAACCGTTATCACAGCATGAGCCACACCCATCAGCGTTAAGCCCAACAGGAAATAACACACCTGAGACGAGGACAAGAGCAGGAAGGCTAAAAAGGAAGACATGGAGAGGGGACACAGAGAGAGAGAGAGAGAGCGAGAGAGAGAGAGAGGGAAGAGACAGAAAGAGGGTGATAGAGGTAAACCCTGCTCCATCAATATGTGTAAATATGGTCCTGAGCATGTGGAGTCTGTACTTAGTTACAAATTTTATATAGTTGCTTTTAAAAGATGAAACAATGCTTTCAAAAGACAATATAAATATATGTATATTTGGTTTGGACAAAAACATTTATTATATGACAGTCATATAAATTCATGGAATCCCTCAAGGCTCAGTGCTGGGTCATCTTCTGTTCACTTGTGAGAGGTTGTATCTCTATACGTACCAGTCGTTGAGGTTGTGTCCGCTTTGCCTGTTCTCTCTCAGTGAGGTTCTGTCCCCTATATCCATTCTATCCATACGATCAGCTCTCTTAGTTAGGTTATATCCTAAGTACCCATTCTTATATGCAATGTTTTTCCCTTAAGGCGCTTATCACAACCCAAACTGCACTCCACACTCTTCAGATGCTTTAGCACTGCCCAACTAAACATGGCATATCATAGGATACAGGGAAAACCTGCATCATAGTTCGTCTCTATATTGTAGTTAGGAGGTGCCAGTTCTGGATGTTGCTCTGGATAAGAGTGTGATGTAACTGTAATGAAATGCTGTAACTGTAACTTGTTTGATTGGTGCCACAACTTTACCTATAACTACAGTTAGAACCAGGACTGAACCAGAAGTTAACATATGCTAATCATAACCATGAATGTCTGGGCAATATTGAGCTTCCATCCAGTGCACGTCTTTCAGCTGTTCTTCACTCATCGTCTATACCGCTTTATCCTGTATTCAGGGTCACGGGGTCCTGGTGCCTATCCCAGGAGACTTAGGGCACAAGGCGGGGTACACCTTGGAGAGGGTGTCAATCAATCACAGGGCACACATACAGTATACACACTCACTCACACACTATGGGAAATTTGGAAACACCAATTAACGTAATCTGCATGTCCTTGGACTTTATAAGTAAACCGGAGCACCTGGAGGAAACCCACCAAGTACAGAGGGAACATGAACTCCATGCACACAGACCACAAGGCAGGAATCAGACCCCCAGGCACCACTGTGCCACCATTATTATACACATAGATATTTAATAAAGAAAACCCAAAGAGTGGCACAAAGTTTAATTCTGGGTTTTCTGAAATCTTACAGCACACATGATATTCAGTTCAATGTCCCTCAGCAAGATTTATCTTAAGCAGATGCATTTGGTAGCCATTAACAAACTCCTTGCAGAATTATAGTTGAATATTTGAACACTTCATCACCAGAACAGAATTGTTTGATTAACACTTTTAAACACAGTCCACAAATGCTCTTTAACTATGAGGCTCCAAAAGGTTGAGTTGAGCCTACTTTATCGATTCCACAACTAGCTTACTGTAGATGTGTGTTTGGGGTCATTGTCCTGCTGGAACACAAAATTTAGCTGATGATTTCAGGTTCTGCTGATTTCAGGTTTTGCTGAATAACTTGTTTGTCAATGATTCCACCCACAAAACGGCCCCTGTCTGTTTGATGCTCCCATCACCATGTTTAACAGCTGCGACAGTGTTCTTGGGGTTGAACACCTTACATTTACTGTCCAAATACACAGTTAGAACTTTCCTTCAGAAGGCCATGCAGTCAGCTGAAAACTTTAGTCGACTTTAAGTCCATGGTGATATACAGTAAAACTGGTTTGCCTGGCGACAGAGACACTGGTGATCCAGCAGCTTCCAGTTCTTGACAGGCCTGTGTTTTGGTGTTTTCTGGGTTGTCCCTGACCATCAGAACCAGTTTCCTCTCAGCTGAGGAGGACAGTTTGGATCTTCTAGACCTTGCAAAGTGGCTCCACTTCTCGATAACTTGTACAGTAGTTTGAACTGATCCTGGAACCTGCAGTAGTTTAGAGATGCCTCTGAGAGACGTTCTATAACTCTACCTCTTTGTCAGATCTGTCCTGAGGTCCTTGAACTTCCCGTTGTCCCGTTGTCCTTTCTTCAACTATCAGTTGCTCTTACGTTGATTTCTTTTCTCCCTTGGGAATACTTTCCCATGAACGTCACCATCCCTTTTTGTGTACCTATTGTGTACTGGGCTTTTCACCCCACAGCTCAGACTCTGACATGATAAGGTTCCCTTTTGCGGTTCTGGGAGTGTCTCAGAGAGCTGAGCTCACCACATCCATAGAGAAGTAATGACAAAAAAAAAGTTTGCATATTACATGATTTACACAAGTATTATTAGTGCAACTGTTAGACGTAGTAGGGTTAGAGTATGGTAAAGTATTATTTAGGATGAAATATTAACACTATTATTATTGTAATTATCAATAAATAATTGACATAATTTAACATAATGTAATTAGCATAATAGCTTTAAATGAATAAACTTTGTTTATTATCATTATTATTATTATTATCATTATTATTATTATTATTATTATTATTATTATGTGCAGATATTTTCTTATGATTTATCACGTGTGTATAACACATCCTCAACAAAAACACTTTTCCTGCTAATATTTAGCATAAAACTTTAATAAGAAGTATCAGGTGACCTCCTTCCACCCTTTCGTCCACCCCCTCACCAAACACACCCAGAAATAAAAGCGACGCCACTGCTGTCTGCATTCTGTGTAATTGTGTTGGATAATAATGCACAGGAAAGAGTATGAATGAATGTGTGTGTGTGTGTGTGTGTGTGTGTGTTTGTGTTACCTGTGGGAAGGCTGATGAAAGCCGACGCCAGGATGGTGCAGTCCAGTCCTCTCCTGTCCCACCAGCTGCTGTTCCTTACTGTCTTCTGGACGAGACGAGTCAGCTCCATCATCAGCGTCTCACACTCCTCTGTCTCATCCTTCTGTCCTCCAACTGATGTCTTCCTCTCCTCCTTCTCTCTCCATTCTTCTGGGATGTTCTGCATGCTGCTGATTCTGCTAGTTCTTAGATACTGTTCACAACACACACATACGCACACACACACACACATACACACACACACATATATACAAACACACACACACACAAACGTGCACACCTTTGAAAGACGTCCTCACACACTTACACTCACTCTGTTGTGTTTGCCGGTCATGGTGGTAAACTGATCTCTCTCTCTCTCACACACACACACACACACACACTTCAGTTGCTCCTCCTACCTCGCTTGCTCTCTCTGTTTTTCCATCTATCACTCTTTAACTCCATCTCTCTCTCTCTCTCACCTTACCCTCACTCTGCTTTTCTCTCTCACTCTCTCTCCTCCATCGTTCCCATCAATCACTATGATATTAAATATCACACACACACACACACACACACACACACACACACACACACACACACACACACACACAAACTAACCTGTGTTTGTCTCTCCACACAAACACTGTATGCCACTCCTGCCTCTCCCCTTCAGCTTCAAAAGTATTGGCACCCTTCTATAGAGTTTCTGCAGCTATGTCACAATGTCACCTGATTTTTGTTGCTCCGGCCATCTTGCCGGTTGTACAGTACTCACACCTCTGCATTCATTAACCTGCTTTGTACTTGTGCTCTATCTGTGCTAAAAGACAGACACTTCAAACAACGTCAAAGATTTTAATTTGTAATTAAAATGCCTATGTGATATACAGTGTAACTGATATACAGAAGTAATACGTACAGTATCATTTTAGGTTTTAAAGGGGCAGCGATGCAGTGAAATGTTGGTGATATTTGAACTCAGAAGCCAAACTAATACAGCCCGGCTCCTCCAGAAGCCCCGCCCAGCTGAACCATGATTGATTTGTGCCGAGCCCAGGAATGCTTAGCCTCCTCCCTCCCTACCCCCTGCTCTCCGTACTCGGGTGCGCTTGCGTATTTACACTCTCGATACAGCAGGTGGCAGTATGCACCTACTTGGTTTGTGAGCTGCCATTAAACACAAAAAGACGAAGAGAATGAGGAAGTTAACTTTCAAGCTATGAATAAATATTATTGATATTTCTGAAAAAAATGTCAATGATGATGATCTTGTGTGCCTTCTTACTGCATCAGGTATGGCTTTATAGGTCAGAGGATGAGGCTGGAGCGTGCTACACACACACACACACTGAGATTACAGAGGAGACCAACGGCACTGAGGACGTACTTACTGTATATGGAGATCTACTTCTATTCTCAGGGACAGTTGGCTTCCATATCTGATTGGATTCCCGAGTGCAGGACGATTGTGTTCTCACCGATCAAAACAAACCGGACTTTGGACTCTAGTGCTCTCGGAAACGTTCCCGGGGCCCTGATGTGAAAACACCCTTAGAGACATGATGAAGGGTCTACTGCATTTAGGAGTTTCATAAGTACTGACTTCACAAGATTCACATGATTAAAAGCCATTCCAGACCATCGGGATGCATGTTTTGCAGTTTGCTTATAACACTATACAGTTCACCGAGCAACTCCTTAGAGAAATTCCTGCATCTAATGTTAACAGTCACAAACTTCACCAGAAACACACACACCACCACCGTGAGCCTCACCGGCCAAAACTATGTTTTTGTTTGCCTGAAACAAGGTGAGTGTGTTTAGCTGAATAGTGGCTTCTGGAACTTTGATATTGACCCGTATCTGGGTGAAAACAACATCACGGCTCTCTCTAGACTAGGGTTACCACTTTTAATACAAAACAATAAGGGATGCAAACTGCAGCGGGGGCCACATCCCTTGGGGCCAAGACCACAGTGATCACAGGCCCAATGGCATGCCAGTGGAGGTAAATCGTACGGTGGCCCTGAAGTGCAAAACAAATTAACAAAACCCAAAACAAAATAACAAATTCAAAACCAAATTAACAAAA
>JAQMYK010000006.1:26761806-26775269 GCA_030014345.1 Clarias buthupogon
TTTAGAAATTGATATTTCAATAAACAGTAAACTTGGCCGATTTCGTTATTATTTTGTTGACAAGTGGGGCTTGAAAAGTCGCCCACCCCCTTAAGTGGGGAATGACAGAAAAAGTTTGAGAACCACTGACCTAGACTCAGGGTGAACTGGACTCTGTTGTGGTCCAGGTTTTATTTCCCCAAGATTTAGGTAGGATGGATGGAAAGGCTGGCTAGGTTTTAGCCTAGCATGGAGCCTTGCTTACCTGCCACACTCCTGCTTCCTCACACACTGCTTGTAACATCCCCTCTCCTGGTCCTCAGCATCAAGCAATGCCTGGAGGTCTGGAGGTCTGGACGTCTGGTCCCCGCAGCAAGCCAAGCTCACGTAGCTTCTCCAACAGTTGGCTTGTGTGTTCTTTCTGTAGTGTAGCAGGGTCTAACAGTGTATACACAAACACTTGTTTATACTTATTTTCCAAAATTACAGTGAGGAGATGAGCATAGGCTTGAGACCAAGTGGGATGGAAGCAAAGTTAAGAACATTGAAGGTGGGTTCAAACTGCTTTACTATATTAATCATAATAAGAGAAATGGAGTGAAATACTGAGGGAAGAGTGTAGTGGAAGTGAGGA
Source organism: Clarias buthupogon (assembly GCA_030014345.1). NCBI lineage: Eukaryota > Metazoa > Chordata > Actinopteri > Siluriformes > Clariidae > Clarias > Clarias buthupogon. The sequence continues at coordinate 26,762,420 of JAQMYK010000006.1, forward strand.
GAGCTGACAGCATGTTGGAAAAGGGAACAAGGTTGAAGGGTAGGTGATGGACAGGGACGGGGTCCAGAGGAATGTGGGCAGACAGATTATTGTAGTTTTTGCTAAAAAAAAAAAAAAAAAAAAAAAGAATGGAAATGGTGTTGGTGAACAGATATTTTAAGAAGAAAGAGGAACACATATAAGAGTGGTGGAAGGTGGACCATCTGCTGTGTATGAGATGCAACCTGAATGAGATTAGAGACTGTAAGGTGGTTGCAGGGGATTGTGTACCTAGACAACATTGGATGGTGGTCTTCAGGATGACGCTGGAGGTATACAAGAACAAAATGAGAGTGAGGACTGAACTCAGCATTAGATGGTGGATGTTGAAGAAGGAAGATGTTTGTGTGAAATTCAGAGAGGAGGTGAGTCAGGTACTTGGTTGTGGTGAAGTGGCGACTGGTCAGCCTCTGCAGAAGTGGTAAGGAAGACAGCTAGGAAGGTATTTGGCATGACATCAGGACAGAGAAAGGAAGATAAGGAAACTTGGTGGAGGAATGAGGAAGTACAGGAAAGCATCAAGAGAAAGAGGCTTGCAAAAAAGATTTGGGATCGTAAGAGAGAGAAGGTGAAGTGAGAAGTGCTAAAGGCTAAGGAACAGGACTATAGTGAGTTGTAGCAGAAGGTAAACTCAAAGTAAGGGGAAAAAGATTTATATCGAGTGGCCAGAGAGACCGAGGGAGAAGGATGTACTACAGGCTAGGGAGAGAAAAGATGCAGATGGAAATGTTCTGACAAGTGAGGAGAGTTTTGAGAAGCTGATGAGTCAGGGCTGGATGAGGTGAAGGTAGTGAATCATGTAGAACAGTGAATTAGTAAGATTGAAGTGTTGAAGTACCTCCCTGTCTCACTACACATGTCTCTCCTGAGCTGCCAGTGGTCCAGACCCCCTCTGTCCTCTGGACCTGTCTGACTCGTCCTGGTGTCCCTCTTCTGGTTGGAGATCTCGTCACATGGTCTGTCTGGGATGCGTCTGGTGACTGGGGACGGTTCCACTTTACCATGAAGACGGTGAGGAATAATAATCATGATCTATTCAAGTTGTATAAATAATAAAAAAACTTCATCACTGACTTTTAATTAATGATATAATCATTCAGCAGCCATTATCACAGATCATCACTAAAATTAAAGCCAGTGCCAGGAGTACCGAAGAAGACTGATGACCTGAGATATGAGACAGTAAGTGAAGAAAAATGGGCAAGTATAAAGATTTGAGCGACTTTGACAAGGACCATTTGACAAGGTGTGATGTCTAGACGACTGCGTCTCCAAGACTGCAGCTCTTGTCAAGTCAAGACAAGTCAAGTAGGCGTTTACTTGGTGCTTTTGAAAACGGCTCTCCACAGAGGAGCCGTTTATGTTTAGCAGAGTGTGGTCACTCCATTCCCTCCTGAAGTCAACAACCACATCTTTTATTTTATCAATATTCAGAGACAGGTTGTTGTGGTGGTGCTGGAGGTGCCGTGCTGTTCCTGATCCGTACTGACTGAGGCCTTCCAGTCAGAAAGTCCAGGATCCAGTTACAGAGGGAGATGTTTAGGCCCAACAGGTTCATCTTTCCAATCAGGTTTTGCAGGTTGATGGTCTTGAATGCTGAGCTGAAGTCTAGTCTGCTGGAGTCGAATGTAGTCCAGTTTATTGACTAGGGAGCCGAAAATATGGGAGAGCAAGTCGGCTAGGGTTTGTTTTTAGCCAAACACAGTTCATCCTGTATGTTGTTTATTGGTTTATTGAGTTCTAAAAGTGTCTGGCAGTGGTATATACGAACACCTGCTGCTCCGATGTCCATATACTATGTAAAAAAACGTGCTTCAACACAAAATAAACACAGTAGCACCATTTAGGATTTTGAGTGGCCGCTGCGTGCTACTGCCACGTGCCATCTTGTGGGATATTCCCGGGCTGCAGGGGTCAGGACCTACCAAAAGTGCACCAAAAAGTGGGAGCGAAGGCTAGCCCTTGTAGTCCGATCTAATAGAAGAGCAACTGCTGAAAAAGTGAACACTGGGTCTGGTAGAAAGGAGACAGAACACACAGCGTAGTGCATTTTGTTGTGTACAGAGCTGCGCAGCTGCAGAGCGGTTTGGGTGTCCATGCTGACCCCGTGTCCACCAGCGAAAACTCCAGCAATGGGAATATGAGCTTCAGAGCTGGACCATGGAGTAATGGAAGAAGGTGGCTTGCAGGACTTAATGGATGTGCTACTGATGGCATGGTGTCAGATACCACACACATTCATAAATGCTTATACATCACTTTACAGGGTTAGTGTGAACAGTATGTTTTCCTCACATTAACAGTTTATACAGTATTCTACTCAAAACTGAAAGATCTTCACCATCCTATTTAGACTAACTAATTACTGCTGCTCCTCCTAATAATAACAGTAGGAGTCAGCATGGTGCTGATTTGGGCGTGGCTCAAATCTTACCTCTGTGGCTTGCATTTCCCCATCATGTGCACTGTAAAAAATTAATCATGAGGCTTGTAATTTTAATTAAAAAAATTGATGTAATAATTAAAAATTTTGTGCATATTTCATTTTTAAAATGGTTTTCTGTGTTTTTTTTTTTTATAATATATTGAGAACATTTCACTAATAAAATTAAGAAATAAATTTTACTTTTTTTTTGTTTAAGGAAATGAGTGCAATTTTTAGGCTTAATTTGAAGAACCATTTAGTCAAAAATTTGAGGAAAAAAGGCTTCATATTTATTTTAAGAGAATTGGACCAATAATCCGGGTTTTATTAAGTCACCTTCATTTGAATCTCAACAACAACAGCAGCAGCGATCAGACGCTATTTTGAAGGAACAGACGAACAGTGTAAAATGTTAAGAAGTAAGTTAAGCCCCTTACTCATTTTTATACTTTATTTTGATTTCTTAAATAAGCTCCTTCGTTGCATTAGTGTCAGCAATATAAATGAAATAAATTAAACATTGTGAACATTTCTGAAAACATCCTGTCCGCCATTAGCCATTAGCATACTTGAGTTTGTTGTTGTGTCTCCACAGTTCACTGAAACAAGTTTTGGGGAGTTCACCTATATGCGGTTTTGCGCAGTGGCCGTAAGTACGATTCATTATGATTCACTGCGAGTTTTTGGCGCTGTGAGTACGTTTCTATCTTTCCGCGCAAAAATATTACACGTTTACTTTTCCACCGATCTCGAAATATCGGAATGCATGCATTTTTTTCCTGTTTACACGGACATAGAACAAATCCAATATGTGTCACATATGAGCAAAAATTCGGAATTGGGTCACATTTACCTGACAGTGTAAACGTAGCCTAATTTAAAACACGATAAAGATTTTTTAAAGAAAGCTTTTGATAAAAAGTCACATTTTAATTTCTAGTACATTTCCTTGTACAATTTACACAGTTTTAAAATATTTAATCATAATTTTCAAACATTCATGACTTTAAACACAATGCATAACAACTAATGCTAATTAATGAGTTAAAACAAAAATCTAATTTTACACATTAGATAAATTATTTAGATTAAAAATAATTATGTAGATTAAATTATTATTATTATTATTTTTGTTCTGTGGCACAAAAAGTTGAAGAAACTCCACTTAATGTAATGCTTCGTCCATTAATTAACGCTGCCTGTGCTCATTTACAAGGGGCGTTCAAGTTAAACCGGGACTTGTGCTGAAATTTCTGGTGAATGAAGGCGTAGAAGCAATTGATGTTTACAGAAGACTTCAAGCTCAATGTGGTGATGAGCCTCAGTAAAACATTTGAACGGTGTAAACGTTATAACGAAGGCCGTACGCCCATGGGATAAGTGCATTGGTGTATCAGGGGATTTTATAGAGAAATCAAGGAGTTTTTACTCTCAGAACTGTCTTCTGTTATTCTGTACAATCAAAAATCCTGCTTTCACTTGAACACCCTCATAACTTGTCTTTAACTTCACTCAAGCATTATCCTGTTTTTTGCGGGTCTGTTGATGGTGTGTGGATCAGCATGTGGACGTGTTATTCTACTGATCTTCATCATTAGTGTAAACACAAAGACACGTAAGAACAGCTGACTTTATTGTTGTTGAGAATACAAAATAAAATCATGAACATGACATTTACTTTCCATTTATGCAGAAATATTTATTATAATGGCATGTGAAGGTAGAAAATAAATCCATAAACACAAACATTTCTATGATGCGCATGAGATGTAAACATTTTGTAAAATCTGAATGCAGTACATCAGAATGAATTTGTTTTAACATCGCTGTAAGAAGTAATCTTCACTTACATATCACTCAAATGTTTTAATTATCAGGCTAGTTGTTTTTGGTAGTTAATTAAGATTAGAAGATTAGATGATCGTGCACATGGCCGCCATTTCTTGCAGTCGTGAGTTTAATCATCTGTTTGGTCTGATCAGTCTGGCAAAAACCCCATCTCTGAACTTTATAACCAGGTCTGAATAACTGGAATTAGAGAACCAAATGGAGAACAGGACTTTAGCACAAAAACTGTCAATCAAAGTTTCCTCAAGGGTTCTTCAAATGTTTAACACTTGTAGCTGGAGGAACGTGAAAGAAAAGACATCTGTTTGAGGGTTCTCACTTTAAAGGTGAGATAAACTGAGAAACTCAATCAGGCTTGTGATGGGAATTTATGACAACCTGAATGGGCATGGCCTTCACTCACAACCGATGAGCTTTTATCTCAAATATAAACAATTGAAAGCTTTAAAAGGATGCATGGCTGCTGTAAAAAAAAAAAAAAGAAAGGAAAATTTTTTTCTCTAAGGTTCTTTCTAAATAGACTGTACACTGCAAAAAACAACATCTTAGCAAGTGAAATATTCCTGAATCGCATCAAACAGCTATAATTTCTTAAAATAATATTACAACAAACCATCTACGACATTATCAAGCCAATTTGTAATCAATGTTTTTTCTAAACATTTAAACAAAATAATCCTTGTTTTATTGGCAGATAGTATTGCTAGTTTGCAGGAGTTATTTCTTGAAAGCAGCAAAATTTTCTGCCAATGGAAGAAGAATTTTTCACTTAAAATTTTAGGGAAGTTTGATTAGGAATGAGCTTAATCTTATATTTGGTTTGTTATAATCATATTTTAAGAAAGTGTATATAAATGTAACTATGTTCAAGATATTTTCACTTGCTAAGACATACATTTTTGCAGAGTTATCATGTGAAAAGACCATACTAGCTAGCCACGCCCACTTTATTTAAGCGTTTAATTTTAAGAAGCACAAACATTTAATTGAGTCGTGTGTAATGATCACAGCTGAAACACTCAGGCGACAGATATTTCGTTTGTTCCACACTTATTCACGTCTTTCACGCCAAACTGAAGAGACCGAACGAGGACGTCCTCACGCTGCATCGTGTGGCTACACGATCATTTAGCTAACAATAATTAATATTATTAGTTTGGTCTTTTAGTTTAAACTTTATGTTTACAGTAGCAGTGAGTGTTAGTAGGGTCAGTTAGCGATATACAGTAGCATCCCAATGTTCAGTTCATGCCAGGATGTCAGTTAAATTCACGACTTCCTATTAGCCAAATATGATCAATTTAAATCTATGGAGGAAGTCTGTAAGCAAAGATTCATTTAAATACATTTACAACTTCTGAAGTCCAGAGTTGTCTCATCACAGAGATAAATATGTTGAGTAGAACGTGTTAGCAGGATGCATTACACTGTTAGCTAGCAAGATTAGCTATGTTTTAATACTGCTAAGATTAACTAGCACGAGTTGTTTATAAAATTAATTACTCTATATTGTGTAAAATTAACACATCAGGAACAATATCTAGTTAGCTAAAGTGCACTAGTTAATCTCTGGATGAAGATTATAAACAAAAACACTGGTTAAGTTTGTTACTGTAAAGTAATTGGATTTTGTCTGTTCATGGCTGTGTGTATTATGCAAAAAAGAATATTTAGATAATTATTAATGGAATGTTTCACGCTGTTAACTAGCATTATTTGCGTCTAATTAAGAGCAAGCTAGCTAATAGGTAGTCTTTTAAAAAATGTATTAACATACAGTATGTTTATAAAATAACCTAAAATTATCCCAGTTTCTTCTAACACCTGAATACACACTCTGAATACACACACATCAAATAAAACTTCAATGACTACATAAAGCAATTACAAGGTTTTAAATGAAAGATTTACGCTAAATCTGTTCTTTGAAACATCCTCAGGAGAAAACTAGGGTTAGCTAGCTACATGTAATAGCTACTAACAAAATACCTGTAAGCTATTAAGCGTAGCTAGCTAACACTAGCTAGCTAGGTCATAGCCACAAATCAGTAGTAAACTTGAATTATTTCTGGTTTTCCTACTTAAAACATTAGCACATTGCTAATACACAGCTAGCTAAACTAGTGTAACTAATATAATGGTTTGTATAAACCCAATAAACAGCAAATAACTCATTAATTAAAGCAATCATTTCAAAACTACAAACAAACAACTTCACTTATGATAGCATTGCGGTGTTAGCTAGCACGAGAGTACGTAATATTAGGTGCATTTCCCTCCAGCTAAATGTTAGCTAACTAGCTAGCAGGCTAAGTTTTTGCTACTTTATTTTACAATGCAAATACATTGAAAAATAAAAAAAGATAAATGTTTATGAAGCTGTTTAAAGGGTAAATCACAGAGCTAAGGCAACATCGATGTTTAACAAGTTTGTTCTAAGGGTTTTTTAAAATTATTTTCCTATTCGTATTAATTTTATATAAGGCATCACGTGTTTTCTACATTTGCAGATCAACGATTTTCAGAAAAAAAATTCACGCACCAACATTTTGAAAATAATGAAATACTGAATGTGCATTAAAAAAAAAAATGCTAATGAAGCCTGAGGAGCTCGATGCTAACGAGCAAGTTGATGCTTATTTACACTTTATACATCTTAAAAGCGTAGCACTGGATGGAGTTTGTTTAATACAGCTATTAAGTTAATAATTAGCCACGCACCGAGGGTCAGTATTAAACCACATTGGAGTAAAGCGCGGAGTCGCTCTCCTGATGGACTGGATGCTTTATAAACACTGGAAATAGATGTGCATGTATCGTTTTGTTAACACATTATTTTATAACTTACAGACATCTTACCCAGAAAGATAAGATAAGATGTGGGTGGAGTAAGTGAGATGTTTTAGAGAGCATGGCTGACTTTTTTTTATTTTTACGGTTTTTACTTTTCCTCAGGTTTCGTCCGCACCAACATTAAAGAATTAAGTGTACATTAATAAATATAATCACTCTTTTACAAACGTGCTGAACAGAAACGCATTTCAAAACGCACAAAAACGCACCGTTACAGCAGCTAAACAGCACACAGGTTTTACTTCAAAAGCAGGAATCTGAGGCTAAAGGGTTAATGAAACAATAAGCCACGCCCCTTTTATATAATTACATCACACTTAATCAGGTTGCTTTTTCGTATAGATCAAGAAATGTTTTTATTTTTGGCCACACTCCTTTTTTACAATCACCCTGCTTCCAGTTCCATTCTTAATGATTGTCAAGAAAATACTAATAATTGATTGACCCCCCTTTTGTTCAAATCCATCACATTACTGGCTGCAAAATGGTCAAGAAACGGAAAGAATGTAATCAGACACGCCCCTTTTTACAATTACGGTTAGTATCTGTACATACAGTCAGGAAAAAGCTTGAGAATTCCTCATGCTGCTGTAAGAATTTGGCTACAGTGATACATTTTTAGATTAGTATTTAAACGAAACCCTGAGAATCAGTGCATGACTAATTAATAACTCTTGTATTGGAAATGACGTTTCATTCCTGTGATGTTGTTGTTGAGTGATGTACAGTCTGTAGATCTGTAGGCTTCCAGTAACCTGATTGGTCCTCACTTGCCTTTGATTGGAGGCCGGACTGGTCCTGGATGGTGTTTGTATGAGCCGGAGTGTTTATGTGAACTTGACAGAAGGTTCCTGCAGGAACCTTTACAGATCTCAGCTTCATCTGTCAATCAAAAGTCATCACTCGATAAGCAGTGCTACTTTATACTGCCATGTTTAACTGCTAAAACACAAAATATTCTTGGAATTATGTTTTATAAAACCACAACACAGTGCTTCTGAATTCTGGATTCTGAATGATGAGAAAATGTTGTTTAGCTTATTATAATACTAAATAAGAATTCTCATTCCTATAGCAATAGCTCATTCACAGGGACGTCTACAGTACACACTCTGCTAATAATAAACAGATTAAAACCACATACAGTGGTCTCTTGGCATACGAACGCACCACCTTAAGAATAAAAAAATTTTGCAAGAAATTTGCCTCAGCATTTCGGCATAGGAGCGGCCGAACCGAGCCAAACTTGCGCCTTCGTGGAAATCCAAGTAAAGTGAGTTTACCTATATTTTTTGCAATTAGTGAAAGAAGCAAAAACAGCGACAAGAAGAAAAAGGAGCCGCTTTCAATTTGGTTTTTAAAGCATCCGGTGCCAAGAGGAATCATAAATTAAGGTTAAGTGAGGTTTAATGTCTATTTATTAAATATTTTACATGTTTGATTGTTTTTATATGCAAAAATATGATTATAGTGTTGAAAATTGGTAATATTGGTAATATTTTTGGGTGGCTGGAACGGATTATCTGCATTTACATTATTTCCTCTGGGACAATGCGTTTCACAATACAACATTTCACCTTAAGAACTCGCCTCCGGAACAAATTAAATCCATATGCCAAGCTACCACGATGGTACAGTTAACTCTAAGAATAAATGTGTGTGTGTAACACTAGTGTAAGGAGTCTCCAGCGTCAGAGCTGTGTTACAGCCAGAAGTAAAGCTGGAACTCTAAGTTTTCCCACATCTTCAGGACAGAGAAGTTTACACTGCGATTGCTTTTAGTTGCAGTCGGAGACTAGTGAAGAGCCGAGTGTTTATAGCTGCTATAACGTAAGTGACACCAGGAACTCACTCACTTCTCCAGCATTAAATGGAAATATAGATGGATAAAAAGCATGAAACTGTGTTCCTGATCAATTAAATGTGTAACTGTTGGTTTATAGCTGTGGTGTGTAAGAGGAATTAAACACTCTGGGACGTGGTGTTAGAGGACAATAATCAGCTCCCGGGTCGCGACACTGATTCCGCTTCATTAAACACTTTAGCACTTATTCAGGTGGGAATATCGTAATTAAGGTGTTATATTGTTGTTGATGTTGTTATATTCTTTAAAACAAACAAAAATACACGACAGTGTATTTTATTTCATATTCACCTGATGCTCTTTTCATAACTGCAAAAATGCTCGTTCATTTCCAAGACTCTAGAAGCAAAATGCCAGGACACCTCATCTAGCAGGCAGTTCCTCTCGCACATGCTCTCCGGAGGTTTCCACCAGGTTCACGTGAGGTCAGAGATGTTCAGCATGCTGTTATTGTGTTTTCCGGAAAATAAGTCTTTTATTATTTACAATAAACTCAAATCACTTTGATGTTTTTTTCTGATTCATAAATAATCTGAAATATTCAAATGGTGAGGTATGTAGAATTGGGTGTAACGATTATCATTAAAGAATCGTGTGTGGTGCATTTATTCATTTGTCATTTTTAGAAAAGAAATATAAAAAAAAAAAACTGTTTCTGGCTTCATAGTGAATTTTGATACAAGAATATATTATTTCTCTAGACTGTGTTCAACAGTTAAGCATGCATTAAAAATGTATTTTCTAAATCATTATTTTAGGAAATACTGTAAACTATAAATTCACCAAGAATTTAAAAATGATGAATGAATAAACACAAAACACACACACTGTAATTCCTCTATTGTTTCAGCTTAAAATAATAATAATTTTTAAAAAAAATCTGTGACTCACACAGACAAAATTTATGGAAAAATTTATCTTGTTTTTTTTGTTTGTTGGAAACTTAGAATCCGGAAAACACGGAACGCTGTGAAAGAAAACCTCATGCAGAGAGTGCAGAGTCCAGCAAACCAAACCATACCGTGAAAACACCAAATGCTAGAGTGGCTTAGCATTTAGTGAGATTAGCATTTTGCATGACTAGCATTTAGCAATTCAAACCCAGCAGTGAGCTTCCTGATGCACAAGAACCAAAGAGTGACTTTTTTGCTTTCAGGAGAAAAAACAAAGTGTTGAAGACGAGCCACTGCCTTTGGGCGGAGTGCATCTGTTAGCTTGTATTCCCCTCAGAACCGAAGGCGGTAACAGCACAGGGCTTCCATGCATATGTGTGTGTGTGTGTGTTCATACCTGTGAGCACACAACTCATCCACGGTGCACTTTGGAGAAAAGAAACTCAGTGAGTTCAAGTTCTTTTGTCCGTCTTCACTCTGTACATTAATAAAGTTCATTTCCTTCATTTCTCTGGTTCTTGTGCTGATGTGTTTTCTGATATCAGGAGAACATTGTGAGTGTGTGAGTGTCGTTCAGCTCCTTTAGTTCTAATACACATCTGCTGAGGAACTGAAATCAGGTGTGTTCTACAGCAGGAAACACGGTAACACTCAGACGGTTCTACAGGACTCCAGTGGAACACCTTCAGGGCATAAATCAACATTCTTCAAGGTTTTTAGCTTCAGGTTTCAAGGTCGTTACACTAGAGCCCTTTTCTTTATGCTATATTTATTAATTAATTATAATTAGTGTTATGGAGAAACAAAATAAAAAGCAACAATCAGAAGTGAATCAGTGCTGCAATGACGCTCTGCTCGTGGCTTTAATACAGAAAAAGCTCATTTTATTAGGATTACTGTGAATATTATTGAGAGTATATTATTTATTTCCTTGTAATATCTGTAATGTTCTCCTTTTACATGATTTATAATATCCAAAAAAAAAAAAAAACAATAAAAATATCAGTACTTTGGTCCAGGAGTTGTAATAAACACACAGGAATATGAACAAATGGTTCTTACAGCTTAGAACATTTACAGCTTATACTGGAAACATTTTACTTTCATTTAGAGACAAAATACTTCAAAATACTGAAGTGAACATTGGTGAGAGGGAGAGGGTTCGGGGGTTTGGGGTTCGGGGGTTTGGGGTTCGGGGGTTTGGTCAGAGCGGTTAAGTGAAGGAGAAAAGTCATGTGTAAGTGTGTAAGTCCACTTACTAACCATAGACACAGTCCACATTCGCTCAGCAACTGTTAAAACATAAACAGGCTGCTTTAATGAGGCTCCACTGATTCACAATCTATAATCACACAGAACACCGTGTGTGTGTGTGTGTGTGTGTGTGTGTGTTTATTATCAGACCCTTAACATCAGTCACTTGTTAAACAGATAAAGTGGGTTCCAGCATCAGGAACGTTCAGACTCTGGACACGATACTGATGATGATGCAGGAAAGGAGTTGAATTGCGTTTCTCATGCAATTCACACACACACACACACACACACACACACACACACACACACACACACACACACCAGCATTCTTCTCATGAAGCAGTGACTCTAGAGCTCGTGATACACCGCTCACTTTAGCAGGCAACATTAGGAAATTGAAGATTTTAAATAATTATTATTATTAAAAATAATTTTTTTCTTTGCTGCCATCAGTTCCAACATTTTTTTCTGTTTAAATGGTGCTGACAATTTCGATGTTCAAAATACTCTAGAACCCTGAACGGGTCATCGGTTGGCCCTCTATGTAGAACCCTACAAAAATGATGCTCACTAACCAGGAACAGTGTCAAACATAACTGTTTTTCCAGAACCCTTAACTGTTCTCATGGATGGTTCTGGTTCCTGACTAGAGCTCCATTATCATAGGTTCTGATTGGATGGATGGATGGATGGATGGTTCTGCCAATGAGCAGCCCAGCATATTTACAGGATCGGGTTGCTGTCTCGATGCCCGATTGTATCTGAGCAATTTGGGGGTGAAGGGTCACGGGTCCAACAGTGACATATAATATGTGATTAACATTCTTAATTAGAGTTCCGGATTAGAGTTCCTGATTAGAGTTCCGGATTAGATTTGCTGATTAGAGTTCTTTATTAGAGTTCCTGATTTAAGGCAACATTACTCCTTAAAATCTTGCCAGTGTCTCATGAGCAGGAGAGGGTGGTGGAACCTAAGCCGTGTTCCTCACACAAGGAGAAATGAGAATGAGGTCCATGTGGATGTTAACGCAGTAAAAGACTTCAGTGGTTCTGTCAGTTCTGCTCCTTTATAACTTTACACACTTCACATCTCCATCATGACTCCACTCATCCTCACATTTAACATCTGTAATTGCATTTTGTGCGTGTGTGCGTGTGTGTGTGTGTGTGGTAAAACACTAGGTTAAAACCTACAAAATCTAACATTAGGTGAGTATCTCCATCATGTCTGGCTCCTGCTGCAGATGACTGGAACATCTGGATTCATCTTAAAATCTATCAGACTTCAGTTCTGGATTTTATGGAACATTATTAAAGACATTTATCTCGTCTACATTTCTACACAGTTTAACGCTACATGTTTACCCAAATGTGTCTTTGGGTAAATCACATAGACTACTCTCTGCCACGCCCTGAATACTGACTCACGATTGGTTGGATATTTCTGTGTGCAAAACGTACTGGAAATGACATAAACTTCAGCTGGACTGCGATTACACTGAAATACACACAAAGATCATCAGACCAACCAATTTTTGTGACGTTTTTGTTCTTCTTTGTCTTTCGGCTGTTCCCTTTCAGGAGTCGCCACAGTGAATCATCTGCCTCCATCTAACCCTGTCCTCTGCATCCTCTTCTCTCACACCAACTAACTTCATGTCCTCTCTCACT
>JAQMYK010000006.1:26823065-26833215 GCA_030014345.1 Clarias buthupogon
TGCACCGCGCTCCACCCCCTCTACACCCTGCAGCTATCCACCAGGCTCCACCCCCTCTTCCTCTTAAAGCTATCCACCAGGCTCCACCCCCTCTTCCTCTTAAAGCTATCCACCAGGCTCCACCCCCTCTACACCTGAACACACACACAGTAACTAACAGTTCAGTCTGATAGAATTAATACATTTGGTAGAAACTGTAAGTCTGATTATTTATAATAATTGCATTTTTAATCATTTCAATCTCTTGTTACAATATATTTATATTTTCAGGAGAATGACTAACTGTGTGTAACAGATAACTGTGTGTGTGTGTGTGTGTGTGTGTGTGTGTGTGTGTGTGTGTGAGATTTACAGCTGAGTTTTTTCATTAGTGACTGTAGAGAGACTGTCAGAGTGCGTATTAAAGTAAATCTCCACACAAACACACACACACACACACACACACACACGGAGGGGCCGAGACTGTTTAATCTCTCACACTCCGGTTTCGTCCCCCCCCCCTCCCCCCTCTTTATCCCTCACTACATTTCTTTATCCCTCTGCAGCTCCACATCTCTATCATTCTTTTCTTTTCTACCAGAATCACATCTTCGTTATCCTTCTTTCATCGTTCTCGACCCGTCTCTCTGGTTCTCTCTGGTTCTGTCTTTCTGTCTCCACGTCCAGACTGCAGGATTATCCTGTATGTGTTCTGGTCGTCTGTAGACGTTCCTCACATCTCTGCCAGGGTTTATTTCTAAATACATTTCGCTAGAGCATTAATCATCTTTTTATGCAAGTCATTATTTATTGCGTTATTGTTCTTTTATCATTAACCTGGGCAGAGCATCGTACTTCATCACTGACTGTACATCGCTTAAGTACTGAAAGATGCAGTGACGTCCCGGTAACTCAGTCAGAACTCCACCCAGTCTGTCCCGTCTGCACCTTGCTGTAGCACGTTAGTGAAGTGCCTAAGACACTTTAACTGCTCCATGGCGTCGTTATCATGGTGGTGATGCTGTTGGTAAACTGGAGGCATATGGGAGTTTTTTCTCTTGGATGAGTTATGAGGGAACTGTCATAGTCACCAAAAAAACCCCAAACGATCGAGCACCAGCAGTATGAACATTTCACGCATGTGTTATACCATCAAAAAGACACTAAAGCTTTGAAAATACTATTTATGTCCCTATTATAAAAGCTGCACTACGCGATGAAGAGTGTTTGTGGTCTCTGAAAAGTACTCGGTAAGTTATACTGTACTGTAGTTCGGCTTCAGAGATGAACTAATGCTCATATACGAGTGTTATATCGTTTAACTTATTTGTATGAAAAGCGCATTAAGTAAATTCTCGGTTAATTTAATGCAGATGATAATACAGACAGACCGTGGTTAACACTAACAAAGTTCACTGGTTAACATTAGCACAGGCAGATTATTAATATCTTATATTTTTATGAAAACTAAATATTCTGTAAAGTTTATTTATCTTTGTCTCCACTACATTCTCCTGTTGGCTTTAAGCAGAGCTCCGCCGTGGAGGATTGGGGGGTCAGACGGGGGACACTTTGGGGGAAACAAAGACTTAAACTGTTCCATCTTTGATAGTTTTTAAAAATGGATATTTTAATATATAAAAGAACCAGATAGAGATAAGCAGCTGGTGTTATCTGATTTTATGATGGAGACCCCATGGGTTACACTGACACACACTCACACACTCACACACACTCACTATAGAAAGTAGACCAGATATGATTAGATTAGACATGAGTTTAGAAGAGAGAAAACACAGCTGTATAGAGAAGATCAAAGAGGAAAGAAGAAACAAGAATAAACAGGAACGATAAGAAGACGCTACACAGACGTTTGCCGCGCTAAGCGAAAACTAGCGAGTGACGGCTAACTCGTCAAATTAGAATCTGAACTGAAGTGAGGCACGGCGATCAGACGCATCACGACGTCCCTCAGACGCTGGTGAATTATTAACACATAATATAGGCCTTAAATGACACCATCAATACAGATAGCATCGATGCTAACAACAGTGTCTTACAGCGAGGACACGGTGCGAGAGACTGAGCGAGGCCGATCAGACTGAGAACGGCAGGACAGATCAGATAAAGAGTGTCTGATGATGTGCGCGTCTCCGCACTGGTATTTAAAGAGCTTGGCCTGTGAGGAACTGTATCTACATTACACAACCGCCCCTCTCGCACTCCTTTTATTGCCGCAGCTCAGAACATCTATAATACATGAGGACGCCTGATTATTTTCCATGATGGCAAACGGTATTGTCACTCCATCGCTGTGAGAAAACTCTGGCATGCATTTTTAATTCCAGGCCATCAGAAATCGAAAAAATAAAAACACAAGCAGGCGATGGCTTTGTGGAATGAAACAATAATAATGACTTCTGATGCACCAAGACTACGTCAGTATGTATGTATATATCTATATATATTTCTCAGTTTATCACTTTATCTCTCCCTCTATTATCTGATTAATGCAAGGTCATGATCTTTTTTTCATGGCTGTTTCCATGGCAGCAAGAATCACTCGATATTCCCTTTCAAGCATCGGGAGGCACAACTACATTCACATAAATCCACAAAGAGCACTCGAGTAGGCTGAAAACATGGACCAGTGCCTGGAATCAATACGAATAAAGTTTCATTTTTATATACAGTTTGATATTTTAATAGTTGGTGAACCCGGATTTTTTGCTCTATTATGAAGCTGACGCAGTATATCTGTCTCGTGTTAAGTTTTCATCCAGCTGCTGTATCTCTGTCCCTTTAAACCTCCGACCAAAAATGTGACCCGTCACACCAATTCAGGTATAAAGTCACATTTTGGGTGATTTCCAAAGTCACATATTTTCAGAATGCTGGTTCAATAAGCTTCAGCTTTGATACGGAGTTTATAACTGTAGTGTGTCCGGTTCCTGAGATGTGGCCAGAAATAGAGAAAAAAATGCAGAAATTCTACTTTTAGAATATTTAAATGAGGATTCTATGACGTAGTAAGAAAGAAGGAACCTTCAGTCTCAGACATCAGGTTTTTTAGCTAATATTAGGCATGGTCCAAAGGCATGGTCTTCTTCTCTTTATTGCTATATTACGAAACTACATATGTTCACACCGCCACCTATCGGAGGGTGTAAGTGTACTCAGATAAGGAACAATATTACCAAAGTGAAAGGTCTCCAGTGGGAGAGGTGCAGTCGTACCCCGGCATGATACAAAGCTAATGCGTCTACAGTAGTGTGAAAACACCTGGAGTCTCTCTGTGTCAGTGTTGAATTGCTGCTTTTTGTTCCTTTTCAAGTTCCTTTACATAATCACAGTTGTTTAGACTGAATCTGGCCTTACACCCCTATCTCACCTCTGCGGTTCGACTTTAAGGCACGGCAAGTCACCGCGCGCGGCCGGCCGACGGTCCGAGAAGTTCCGCAGGGTCTGCAAGCTCCTGCTGTTTTTAGTGCAGAAAGAATGGAAACGTAATCACTACACCAAAACTGTCAGTGAATCACCATGAACCGTACTTATGGCCACCGTGTGTAACCGACCCGACTCCATATGGATGAGATTGGGGTGTTACTGACCATTCATTGTCTTTAATCTAAATGCACCATCCACAAAAGTAGTTTCAAAGACTATACCTATTTGGTGTTCCCTGTTGTTTTACTGTTCTGTCAACTTTGCATGGTGACAATGACGGCGGGATTCCCTTAAAGTAAACTGTTTAAACAGCACTAAACACATTTCTATGCAGTTGTAATATAACAGCTGATGTAACAAAGAGCTCTTGTTCTAACGTATCAGCTCCAGCTATGAAGATGTAACTGGCACAAATCTCCCTTTATTTCTTTCTCTTTCTCATCACAGATCTCATTTTACTTTCTTTCATTTTACATTTACCTCTAACCATCACTTAGTGAATGACAGAAAGTGAAAGACCATGAGAGAGTGACAGATGAAGACTGTAAGGTAAGGAGTTCAGTCTTTAGTGTTGCATTTCAGAGGTCAGGGGTCACCGATCTCATTCATCTCATCATATCATCTCACACTTCACTCACACAAAGACACTGTGTGGACCGCGTACACTTACGCTCTCATGGCACTGATTTACACCCAGATCTATGAGACCCAAGTAACGTAAAACCAAAGTACCAATAACTAAAGTAATGAGATCCAGAAAAAACCTGAAGTAACTTCCACAAGTAATTAGGCCACAAGTAATTAGTACCAAATCGAAAACCTAAGTGTTGAGACCTGGATTAATAGCTATAATAATAAGACCCAGACCAAACCCCAAGCGGTTAGAACCAGGCCAAGACCCCAAGCAATCAGAACCAGACCAAGACCCCAAGCAATCAGAACCAGGCCAAGACCCCAAGCAATCAGAACCAGGCCAAGACCTGAAGCAATCAGAACCAGGCCAAGACCCCAAACAATCAGAACCAGACCAAGACCCCAAGCAATCAGAACTAGGCCAAGACCCCAAGCAATTAGTTTCAAATCAAGTTCCAAAGTGACGCGACCCAGATCAAGACCCTGAGTAACATGACCCAGATTAAAGCTCAGATCATGTCCCTGAGTAATAATTGTCTTTACGTCCACGTGACATAGCTGTTTAGTTGTTCCCCCTCCTGTTACCTGAATTATACTGGAGACATTTATTAATAGTTTCATTTATAACATTACAATTTCTAATTATTAAATTTTCATAAGTCGTCATAATATTCATTTTATTTATTACATGATTTAATAACATTATTAATGAATTGATTTCTATACAATAAGCATTTCTCGAGCTAACCACAGCACTCAGACTAGCGCAACCACCAGACAATCAATATTCAGACTGTCACTACACAATAAACAATCAATACAGCATTACTGAAAGCTCAGACAGGACGGACAGGTTGAAATTACAGGACCTCGGAGTCTCTGGCATGTATATGAACATTCGCATCCTCATGACCCTCATTAATCATCAGTGTGATTACAGTGTAAACACATCCATCACTTCCACTACTAACGAACCCGTCATCAATAGAATACGCTCCAGTGACGGACAGCCAAGAGTGGATTGGCTCAGACCCTTCTGTCAGTCACAGGATTCTCATTTTCTAAAAATAAATAAATAAAATAAATAAATAAATATATGTTTGAACTCTGGAATGAATTTGTGTAGGATGTGGGTTATGCTAATAAACCCCTCCCACCTCCGAGACATCTATCCAGAACTTTGCTTTATTTTATATAAAATATAATAAAGACAGCAGCAAGGAGCAGCGAATGAGGACAGACTAAACGGGACCATGGTGTAACACTAGACGACAGGTTTCACTCGGTCCTTTAGAGCGTCTGCAGGTCACAGACAGGTTCGTGTGATTTCACATTCAGACTCATGCAGAGTTTTTGTCAGTTCCATCAGCAGCAGAACACCAGCTCCAGCTGCACCTCACATCTCTCTCTCCCTGGAAACACACACACACACACACACACACACACACACACACTCGATAATAAACCCTGAACGCTACACTGTATAAGCACGATTCACAAACTGACATCTTGTTTATTGTTGTTCATAATCATTACGTATTAAAGCTGATCTTTTCCATCTATTCTGTGTAACTTGAATACTTTAATCCACCACATTAAGATACACTTTCAACTCCCTCCTGCATTCCACATCACAACAAAATATCAACAGTCTCCGGATCCAGACACATTTCTGGATATCTCCCGAGCTGCTTCGGGTGTCTCATGCATGCCTGGTTAGTGACATTCAGTTTCCGGTACACGGCATGAGGACGGACTTCTGTCTCTCATCTCTCACTGCTGAGCTCAGACGGCACTTTCCATCTTGTATCCAGACAAAGCTATTGCAGATAGAACTACAGTGGAACCTCGGATTACGAGTAACGCGGTTTACGAGTGTTCCGCAAGATGAGCAAAGATTTTTAATACATTTTGATTTGAAAAACGAGCGTTGTCTTGGTTTACGAGCACCGAGTATCATGTATCACGCATGCGCTTCTTGTTTTGACGTCGAGCGTCACGTGATCACAACTGAGCCAATGTTGTTGTTTTCTCTGGACGCGCAGCAATTAGTCCTAGGCCTGTTCATCAGGGACGATCTGATCATTATGATTCACACACATTCACATTTCATACAAACTTCCATGATATTCTTCTGATTGTGTAAAGCTGCTCTGCGACAATGACAATTGTTAAAACTATATACATATAAAATTTAATTAAACTGAATTAGCCTAATCTGCATGTCTTTGGACTGTGAGAGGAAACTGGAGAACCCAGAGGAAACCCCCCAAGCACAGGGAGAACATGTAAACTTATATTTTAAGCTTGCTAACCCAAACCCGTCCTGTAGTAACAGGGGTGCAGGGGTGCAGGGGTGCAGGGGTGCAGGGGTGCAGGGTCTGGGGTCGACACTCGGCTCATAACCCTCTACTCTATTTATCATTTATTTTCTTTTTTTCTCTTTTTTGTGTGTTTGTGTTTTGCACTTCAGCGCCGCCATAAAGCTGAGTGTGTGTATGTGTTGATATTGTTGTTTATATTTATACCTGTTTACAGTGTCTGTTTAAGAGCTGAGTCATGTGACTGTATAAGTCACCCTGATACAGAGGTTCTATCGTAACACACTCATTAGAAAGAGGTGTGTGTGTGTGTGGAAGCAGAAAAGACTGTTTTAAACTTTTAAAAATACGTTTTCTACTATTATTTTTCTTTGCATTTTTATGTCTTTGAGTACAAATGAAAAGCAATAAAAATATTTTTATTATTATCATTATTATTATTATTATTATAAAGATATGATGTGCAGCGTGTGAGTTTGTGTGTGTTTGAAATATGACTAAACTCTACATGCATGCCTGAGTAACCATGTTGACCAATACTTTGCATGTGTGTGCATGTGTACATGTGTAGGTGTGTGTGTGTGTACGCGTGTGTGTGTGTAGAGAATTTTTCAAGCCCTGTGTACGAGTGAACATGGTTTCGCATACATTCCACCTTCCACAGAGTTATATATCAATTCATGTGTCAGATAAACACACACACACACACACACACACACACACACACACACACACACACACACACACGACAATTGAACCGGGAACCTGAAGGTGCAAGGCAACAGTGCTAACTACTAAGCCATCATGCCGCCCTCATGTAGTCTTTATGTTTATTTATTCTCTACAAATTCATTATGTTTATTTACTCTTTACTTTTATTCATTCTTTACGTTTGTGTATTCATTACTTGTTTATGTATTCATTATATTTATTTATTCTTTAATTTATCCTTTACACTTATTTATTATGTACCTGTTCACATGTTCTACAAAGATGGAAGAACTTCTCATCATTCTGGCTTCACACATTCCCTCCTCATACCCAGGAGGCAACGCTAACTAAAAATCTAATTTTATTTCATTTCCTTGGACATGTGGCGTGTTTGTGTAATCAGTGGTCTGCTTTCCTGGCTCAGTCAGAACAAAAACAGGGCCGTCATCTGCTTCTGGTCCTCATGTCTGAGTCAGGCGGTAAAGTGGAGCTAGCTGATTAGAAACGTGGCTGAAGCAGCGGAAAACATCATTAGCTGCTTATTTGCCAAACTTAGCGTTTATTAGTTGGTGAAATTATTAATTTAGTGGCATCTAACTATCAGAAACCCTCGACCTGGATCATTCTAAATATACATAACATGTGATAATACGTCAGCATCAGCATGTGCAGTACAACAATCTCCCAATGAAACAAAACACGTTTTAAATTTAAATCTAATTCTAATTCTAATGTTATCCGTCATATACACAGTCAGCAGTGAAATCCTTAAACGACCGTCTGTGACCTTAAAAAAATTATTCATAGGAAATAAATATGGAATAAAATAAGAAATATAATATAGAAAAACACCAGAAATGTACTTTATATGAGATAGTTCTATTATTAATACACTAGCACACCGCGACTAAACGGCTTCTTTTTTAGATTTTCTTAGGATTGTTTTCAAGCAGGAAAACTTCACATTCAAAACTTTCTGTACTTTATTATAAAGGAAAGCTGTACAGCATCGATCAGTCTTGTTGTGTCTCTTTCCTTATATGGTAACTGTTTCCTGTTGCCATGGTATTACATTCTTCTCCCGTTAAGCCTCATTAGTCTGCCGACTTACACCCTCCTGTTGTCAGAGTGTGTGTGTGTGTGTGTGTGTGAAATGTTTAACCATCGAACACTCCGCTGTGATCCTTCAGCACGGATGGATGGATTTACGCTCGTGACTGCGCTGTTAGAACACGTCTCCACTCACCATTCACATAAATGATCAGGCAAAATGTAAAGGATTCATTAAAAAAATTAATTGTAGAATGTATCTTATCTGTGCTGATGTGCTTTGTTTGATGTAGGCCTTATTAATAATTTTTGACCGCTTTTAGCTTTAATTCTTTATTGGTTTCTCTAATAATATACTACACACTTGTGTGACGTTAGTTATTTAATTTCACACTTCACGCTCAAACTCTTCTCTCTTCTGCGTGACAGACAGCGAGGAAATTTAAAGAGGGAAAATCGAGGCGAGGCGAGGCGAGGCGAGGCGAGGCGAGAGCGAAACACTGGTGATGTAAGATAGGGGAAGGAGGCGGAGCATCCAGGGGGTCAAACCTCCCGAGTTATTTCATGAAGACCTTTCAGCTCCATCTGTTTAAAACACAAGCCTTGATCTGACTACTCCAATTTAATCTCATTTACATCTAATGAAATATATTACAGGTTGAATGACTCAGTCACGCAGGAAACACTCTATAAATATTCATTCAAATCAATAAACTGTAATGACACGCAAACATACGTGCTTGTTCATTAAACCGTCCATGTTGTCCTGACTTTACAGCTGGATTTATTACAGTTTTACTACCGTTCAGGTGACATCGTTTAGGTAACGCGGACCGAGAGCCAATCAGAACAGGAGGATATTAATATACAGTACGAAGGCTGTAGAGGAAAACACGGCTCAGTCTGTTGTTCTTAATTAATGATAATGAATCTAATTAACAGCCCTCACGCACACACACACACACACTGGTCCACCCCGGACCCTTCTGTCCGTGGCTTGTTCAAGCTTTTCTCTGCAAACAGGAAGGGCTGAAGGAGAAAGCCTCCAGGATGCACTCAGAAAGCCCTCGTGCCTGACTCACACTTCCTCCCTACAGTTCCCTGGAGACAGGCCAAGCAAAATGTCTCGACTCTAATCTAATATTCTACACACATAACCACAGAGTGATTAGCCACAGCGCGGTTCAGCACAGATCAGCATGGAAAATGTAATCCAAACATGAGTCCCAGACCCCACTGCTTGATATGCAGGGTCTCGTTAGGACAGACACAGAGGAGACTGACAACACCGTGGGGTACCGGGGAGCAAAGTCTAGACCTGACCTCTCCACACAGGAAAACCCCCAGTGCTGGAATTAGCACTCCGCAGTGTTTATACACGGACTTGTGGACTGAAAACCTGACAGTGTTAAATCAGTGCTGGGGTTTTACAGTATAGTTCCCTATTAAGCAGCTAGCAAACACCCTGCCTGCTAAACCGGCTATTTAACAAACAAGACATCATCTGGGCAAGATGGCTTCCACACCAGGTGCTCTCCAAATGTAATGGCCTCCAAGCATAATTACATCCACATCTGACAACTGCCAAATATCATGGCCTTGTAAAATCTAATTCAGTTTGATTTTAGTACTTTTGAAAAATTTACAATTCAGAAATTTCAGATATTACATTTATGCATTTGAAAAATTATCAAAAATATAAAAATTACACTCACAAAGCACGACATTGATCAAATGTGATGCCCTCTGAAGAAGATCTCCAAAAAGGAGGCCTCCAAAAGCCTCTCAAACCAACAGTGTCCAAACATAATGGCCTAGAATGACCTCCATATGTGATGACCACTAAACTTGATGGCTTCCAACCATAATGGTCTCCAAGCACGGCGGCCTCCAAGCACGGCGGCCTCCAAGCACGGCGGCCTCCAAGCACGGCGGCCTCCAAGCACGACGGCCTCCAAGCACGACGGCCTCCAAGCACGACGGCCTCCAAGCACGACGGCCTCCAAGCA
>JAQMYK010000006.1:26962423-26975253 GCA_030014345.1 Clarias buthupogon
CACACACACACACACACACACACACACACACACACACACACACACACACACACACACACACACACACACACCAGCATCATGCTGATGGCCGTGGCAAAACTGTGTTGTGGGATTTCATACCAACATCACCGGAGTGTGACAGGTAACATCTCCTCTTCACAGCATCCTCACACATTTCACTTCTTTTTATTTATTCACTTTACTGCTTGACTAAAATCCTTTGCTATTTCTTTGCAGCAATCCTTTCTTTGCCTTCTTTTAATCTTTGATTATGGAGTCTTTGATAACGTTGTTTTATTTGTCATGTAAATGTATAATCTTTTATGTAAAGCACTGGACTAAAAATCTAATTGATTTTTGTTATTATCAGTAGTGTTACTGTTACAATATTTCATTTAAATCTTTTGTTCATTTTAATAACACACACAAAAAATGACCAGAAGCAAAATCTTAATAATGGTCTTAATAATAATAATAATAATAATAATAATAATAATAACGTCAGTGGTTATTGCATATGTTTTATTTTTGCGACCTTTTATTTATTTATTTATCTGGAATTATATTTATTTGTAGTTATTTATTTTGACCAATCCATGGGGTGCACAAACTTTTGCACTTGTTGTACATTATCCATCTAAATTACGTAATGTCTGTGTGAAATGCAATGTGTGTGTGTGTGTGTGTGTGTGTGTGTGTGTGTGTGTGTGTGTCAGGTCTGCAGCGTAAGGCCATGGCAGCTTTAGGGCAGGAAATTACTCTCATGAAGAAACAAAGGAAGCTCTCTATCAGGAGCTGGGGCTCGGCGTGGAGCTGGAGAAACATCACTGAGGGTGAGTGTGTGGGATCAGTGTGTGGGATCAGTGTGTGGGATCAGTGTGTGGGATCAGTGTGTGGGATCAGTGTTAAAGCTCTGATCAGAGAACAGTGTCTGAGTGTGTGTGTGGTGAATTTTCTATATCCTGGTTCACAGAGACGGAGCAGACAGATTCATGGTGTGATGGTGTGGAGGACACAGACCTACAGCAGCAGGGACGTGAAGCTCTGCACAAAGCTCTGGACATCACACAGAACGCTGAGGGCTGGACGACCGAATTCACACAGGTCACTGTTATTTATTTATATTTACTGCTGCACACTGAACACACTCTACACACTTCACACACTCCAAACCCTTCCCTCACTCTACACACTCCACACACTATCCTACACACACTGTACACACACTGCAGACTCTACACACTCCGCACACATTAAACCCTCTCTCTACAAACCCTATATTTACATTTAGGTATTCGGCAGACACTCTTATCCAGAGCAACTTACAAAAAGTGCTTTGAAGTTTCCGTCATTGTGCTGGAGGGTCGGAGGGAACGTAGTGCGGTGTGTGTGTGGTGTGATTATCAGAGAGGTAAGTGGGTGCTGGGCCATTTTTAGCTTTGTAGGCGTTTATCAGGGTTTTGAATTTGATGTGGGCAGCTACAGTAAGCCAGTGCAGGGAGCGGAGGAGTGGGTGGTGTGGGAGAACTTGGGAAGGTTAAAAACGAGACGTGCTGCTGCATTCTGGATCAGCTGCAGAGGACAAATGGTGGACAGAGTCAGACCTGCCAGGAGTGAGTTGTAGTAATCCAGTCTTGAAATAACAAGGGACTGAACAAGGTTAGCAATGTGTGGGGAAAATGACAAATGATTGTCCCCAGTTACCCCAAGATTGCGGGCGGTGGCTGAAGGAGTGATCTGAGTGTTGTCCAGGGAGATCACAAGTTCTTGACCTGGGGATGAGTTGCCAGGATGCAGAGGATAGGGTTAGATGGAGGCAGATGATTCGCTGTGGCGACCCCTGAAGCGGAACAGCCGAAAGTCAAAGAAGAAGGATGAGTGGCCAGGGATGAACATGTATTTGGTTTTTACTCAGATTGAGCTTCAGCTGATGAGCTGCCATCCAGGATGAGACGTCTGCCAGACATGCTGAGATCCGGGTGGAATCCTGAGTGTCTGAGGGAGAAAAGGAGAGAATGGATTGCGTGTCATCTGCATAACAATGGTATGAAAAGCCATGTGATAATCTGACCTTACCAAGAGGCCGAGTATCGGGAGAACAGAAGAGGACCAAGTACTGAGCCCTGTGGGACCTCATATCTTCTAAATTAAAAGCAAACCATTGCCACGCTGTTTCACAGATTCCAAGGCTTGTAAGAATACATAATAGAATCTTGTGGTTCACCGTGTCAAATGCAGTTGACAGGTCCAGGAGGATGAGGACAGATGATAGTTTATTCTATACACTCTAAACACCGTGCACACTTTACACACTCCAACACTACACACACTCTCTACGCTCTACACACGCCAAAAACACTGCACACTTTCTTTTCATGCTTTGTCTTTACCTTAAACTTCTTCAACATTCTGTCAGAAACACACTGATGATGTCATACCGAATAGTAGTGATGAACTGACCAATCAGCAGCCTCAATTTTCCTTTGTATTTATGACTTTTTTGTCTTGTGAGGATGGATTTTTTCCCATCTTTCTTTTCTTTCTTTTCATTCCATCCTGTTACTTTTTGCTTTCTTCTAATAATTTATTTATTTACAGGGCTACAATGCTAGCTAACATTGTGTGTGTGTGAACAGGACAGTGGTGAGGTGATCTACAGTAAAGTTGTTGAGGGGAATCGTAAAGTGTTCAGATTGGAGGCCGAACTCGACGCTGCACCGGAGGAGCTTTACGAGCTTCTGTTTGTGAAGGTGGAGGAGATGGAGGAGTGGAACCCCAGCATCGCACAGATCAGGGTACGTCACACAATGCACTCATCATAGACTATAACATTACAATATATTAACATGAATCTAGAGGCACTTTAAAGTATTCACTTTGCAATTCTGTTAAAGATTTTGGGAAAAGAATATTGGTCTTTTTATTTAAAAACAATTTTCCTTTTGCCACGCAGATCCTGAAACGCATAGGGAAGGAAACCATAGTAACACATGAGGTCTCGGCAGGAAAAGCGGGGAATCTTATTGGTCAGCGGGACTTCCTGAGTGTCAGGCATTCGCTGAAGACGAAGCGATGTATTTACCTGGGCGGAGCCGCGACTCACCTGGAGGCGTTTCCACCACAGCCAGGATTCATCAGGTATCCATGACAACCGCAAAGCCTCATACACTCGAACATAATTTGTTAGCCAATCACAACACCTAAACACATGACATCACCTTTATCATCACATTCCATCCATGATTATCAGCTTATTTACAGCTTATTTGTATATTATTTAAATCTAATCATTAAAAACTTCAATAATATTCAATAATATAGTTTGTTGCATTTTTATTGCATTTGATTGATCGTGATTAATCACTTTACAATTCACTTATGTTATCATTCTGGTGTTAACATATTTTGCTAAGATCTAATTATAAAATTTACATATATATATATATATTTACATTTATATACATGCTGTATGTTGTTGTCGTCACAGAGCTGAAGATGGTCCCACGTGTATAATAATCCAGCCTTTACCTGGCGGCACTGCAAAGAGCAAACTCACCTGGCTGCTCAACATGGACGTAAAGGTGCTCTTAGTCCTAATAAACTGTGATGGAGCTTAAAAGTGTTCATTGTTTTAACTTAAAAATGAAACCAAGATAAATCTTTAAATGTGAAAGACCAAGTAATAATACTAAAGTGAAAAATTAAATAGAAAAGTTAAGGGGAAAATATGGATGAAAGACAGGTGAGAGACAGACAATATACAGGGATACACTGGGGATGGACAGATGGATAGACAGATTATAGAGTGGTGAGAGGGGATAGACAGGTGATAGACTGCAGATAGACAGGTGGGAGACAGGAGACAGATAGAGCTGGTGTACCATTTCTGTACCTGTATGTAACTAACAAGTCATGAAGAGGTGACAGGGTCTTAATAAACCACTGATGGACAGGTGATGGACAGGTTTTGGACGTGTGATGGACAGGTGATGGACAAGTGATGGACAGGTGATGAAGTTCAGCTGTCCCCATATTGAGTGTGTGTTTCTCTCCTTAGGGCTGGCTTCCTAAATCGTTGGTGAATCAGGCGCTCCCTCAGGCTCAACTCGACTTCACAAGGAATTTACGGAGACGACTGGAGATAGACAGGAAATGAGCTCCTGCTAACACACACACACACACACACACACACACACACACACACACACACACACACACACCATCCAAATTCTGAAGGCAGAACCACAAACCTCCACCACTGTCCAACATAAGATATTAATAATAAGGGGAAGAAGAAGAAGAAGATGATGATGATGATGATGATGATGAGGATGATGATGCACCCCCGTGAACAGGTCTTAAATAAAAAAAAATTTATGAAATCAAGTTGATCTAATGCTCCTGATTATATAAAGTAATATAAGTAATATACACTAACAAATGTACTTATATATATTATTTATTAAAACATTTTTAAGCTTTCTTTATAATTTTATCATCTTTTATTTAAGAACCAGATTTACACAGAGCCGACATGTTTATTCAGGGTTTTGCTAAAAGGAAAAACCCTGTAACTCATAAAGTGGAGAACTCAATATCATGAGCTGTAAATATATTAAAGACTTTGATTAGACATTTATTTTATTATTATAAATAAAAGTGAACATTTTGCATCAAGCCCAAAGAAAGAAGATGTTTTTCAGAAATTCCACAAAAATCTAACTACAAATAACAATTAAAAATATCATTTGATGATGGACAGAGCGATCGACAGATTTCCTCCTACAATCTAAACTCTATTATTTTTGACCTGAAAGCCAGAACTCAGTTCGTCAGACTCTGAATGTCCTCATCATCTCTTTATGGTTGACGTTTCTGCATAATAACAGGTCTAAACTGTGCTCTGCTATAAAACCCCCCTGAGGAGGCAAGAAGAATATCACAGTGGGTGGGTGTGGGGCGTTAGGGGGCGGGTCTCTACATCTGTCACTCTTAGACCTTTCCGTCACAGCAGAGTGTACTCTGGCAGACACTGGATCTGAAGAACCTTT
Source organism: Clarias buthupogon (assembly GCA_030014345.1). Classification (NCBI taxonomy): domain Eukaryota; kingdom Metazoa; phylum Chordata; class Actinopteri; order Siluriformes; family Clariidae; genus Clarias; species Clarias buthupogon. Next base: position 26,967,475 of record JAQMYK010000006.1, read on the forward strand.
TAGAATCCGGTACTGAAAGTCCAGTGAAACTTCTCAGCAGACGTTTGTGTAACAGTTCAGTCAGAGATTCACACACACACACACACACACACACACACACACTGGTCTGAGCTGAATTCCACTCATATTACTCATAATGATCTCCTGATTCTAACCGAGGCTGCATTTCGGTATAAGTGGATGGAACGTATCGTTATATGATTAATTGTTGGTTAATTGACGTGTATAAGTGATATAAACCTTAGGGACACGCTGCTACAGGTAAATAATCAATTTCATGGCTGTAACAGTACTTACACAATCACAGTGTGAACTTTTTATTCTTACTTTCAGCTGCTTTGCATCATCACACCTCTACAGAGCATCGTAAATACACTTACTCCCAGTTCTTTATACATTTAATTTCATTTTAAATGGAGAAATGGGGGCTCAAGACTTTTGCACAATACCGTATCTCTATGTCTGTAGTTTTAAACAGCCACTACGTCCTGTTTCCTGTTACGTACTGTATATTATTACACATATATTAAACCTTTGTTTTTTATTTACTTGACGTACATTTAGATTAGAAAGAACCGTGTTCCAGGTTTTCCAGTACTTACCTTTCAAAAGGATCATTTTAAGAACTATAAGTACTTACTGTACATACAGTAAATAAAGTTTTATGTGCTCCTGTGGAAAGCAGCGTAATCACTGACCTGCTCATTAAACAGATCTAACCAGTTACAGTTTATCAGTTTCAGTGAATCAGTTCGTCAGCACGATGATAGAAAATGTCTGTCCTGTAAAGCCGTCCTAATGGTGAAGAATCCTAATTTCAGAAAATCCTCAACAAAACAGAGCAGGTTTAAAAAGGCTTCCATGAGGTCAGGGTATTTGTCCACATGATGCCAGTGTGGAGAAAGGGGACAGATTTAGTCAGGTGGATTTGTACGCTACATATTGTATACTCGTGTCAAAGGCATATACGACACTCTTTGTTGGACTTAAGAACAAATCCGGTCCTACAACGGTCATCCATTGTTCGTGTCCCTGCTGGTGAATGGCTTTAAAAGGGATTTTGTGGTTACCTTGAATTAAAAATCTATAATAAAAGTCTGCCAAACTTAAAGCGCACAGAATTCAGAGGATCACCCCATTTTGACTTGAGTGTAAATTCTGCCATTAATATAAATATATAAATATTCTGAATCATGTTCAGTGCAGATAAATGACACACTACTACACCACTTTTTCTAATGTGTACTGTATTTACATGTATTTCATCTTCCTACGATTTTTAAAAACATAATAAATATTAACATTTAAAGCTCTCATTCATGTATATACAATAACTATACAATAATAAACAAGGGTTAAAGTTGAACACCACAGCCATCAGGTCCTTATAGTTATTGCAGGATCTACTGTACCGTGTTATGTTTATTCATAGCTTGCTACATGCCTTCCTGATAATACTGACATTTACACTATATACAGCTTTATTTATTTTTTAATTCAACTTTTTTGTTTCATCTTTTACAAATATTTGAGTTTTAGAAAAAACAACACATGCATTAAATTGAATTCACAGGCAAAATGGAAAATCCCAAACTCCAGCTGAGATTTAGGAAACAAAATGAAAGAATGCGCTGCAGCTTCAACTCATCTTACCTGTACGAGTACTAAATATGAGGAGCGTTCGAGTCAAAGTGGGACTTTCAACTGTGCACAATAACAGAACAGTTCTGAAAGTAAAAACTCCCTTTATTTCTCTATATAAAACTCTATATGAAACACTGGCCTCCAAGGAACTCCTTTAACGGCCCAAACATGTTGAAAAGTCTTGGAGCGAGGTCCGGACTGTACAGGGGGTGTGGCAATCGCTTTCACGCCTCCAGCAGAAATGTAATCACAACGCCTCTCGTATGCGCTTAATATAACTGAAGTATGAACAGTCAGGTCCAAAAGTCTGAGTATAGCACAGAAATTATTAATGATTCAAATAAACACAGCTGATACTTGATTAATCTTCTTCAATCATTTATGAGCTGATGAACCTGTTAAATTATACAACATTTAAAAACAAACAATAAAATAAATCTTTCCTAAATCAGATGAGCAACAGCCCCACTTCTAAACACTCACATACAGCAGGGGTTAAGATCATGGCCCATGCTCCAGGGCTTGTGCTCGGCTCCTGTCCAGACTTTTAGACCTGACTCTAGCTGCATGTGCTAATGAATAATCCTGGATTAATCAAGTAGTTCTGAACACACACTCGCGCGATAGGGTCGCTGAAATTCACCACGTTATTCAAAGTAGTTACAAAAATCACAGCACCTTTTAGTCTGTACTTCCATGCAGCAAAGGGTTATGGGAAATGTGGTTTTACACCTGCGTAGTTTCACCCTGCGTGTCTGAGGAAACCCATTACTGGCACAGAGGGTTTACGAACAAACAGAAAAAACAAAAGAAACTAAAACGATAAGTCTAAGAGATTGTTTCCAGCGCACCACGCGCTCAGCACCACAGTGACACACCGTCTCACTTCCTGATCATGTGACCACTGTTAAGTTCCTGTTCTGGGTGTCCATCTCTTCCTCTGGTCCTTTCGGGACTAAAGTCGTTGGGGTTAAAGTGCTGTCCTGAGGTTCTGTATTCTCCGTGTCCTGAGAAGGCCGACGGGTGGCAGTGATGCTAATGCTTGTGCTAGTGCTAATAACATTGCTAGTACTAGCACTCAGCTCTGGAGGTAGAGGTGTACCAGAACGTGGAGAAGACTCAGAAGAAACGCCTTCTGGGTGAGGGGTTGAAGCTGTAGCTGTAGCTGTGACCAGACCTGGTACAGTGGAGTGTGTTTGGCTATCTTTAGCATTAGCTTTATCAGTCAGCAGAGGAGGCGTGGTCGGCAGGATGGAGGGATAAGCGCTGATGGGGGGGAGGGGGTTAGAGGAGGAGTTAAGCTCCACTGAGGAGGACGTGTATGAACCAGGTGCTGCTGTGGGCGTTCCCATTTTCTTATTACAGGACTCACAGCACAGCTTATTATACCCAGGGTCAGAACAGTACCGAGCCAAGACCTCCATCTGACAGAATATCGATTCATCATGAACGCAAGGTTCATCTGAGAGAGAGACAGAGAGAGTCATTAGTATCAATGTCAATTTTACTTAGAATCAAAGTAGTGCTAAATTCTGCATTCTGATTGGTTACAATGTGTTGATAAATTTTATATAACGGTGCAAAGCAAGTGACAGGTATAGATTCCTGAGCTATAAAAAAGTTCCTGGACTTTAGTTTCTATGGGTGGAATTACCTTGTTACAGTTACTGAAGTTTAGTTTCCTGGATTGTAGTTTCTGGAGCTTAGATTCCTGAGCTGTAATTTTTGAGGTTTAGGACTTTAAAAACATCCTATGGTTAAAGTTCCTGAGCTACAGTTCCTGAGGTTTGAGTTCCTGAGCTACAGTTCCTGAGGTTTGAGTTCCTGAGCTACAGTTCCTGAGGTTTGAGGTCTGCAGTTTCTGAGCTATAGTTCTTGAGGTTTAAGTTCTTGAGCTATAATTTTTGAAAGTTAGGTTCCTGGACTATAGTTCCTGAGTTATAGTTCCTCAGCTTCATGGTCCTGGTCTAACCTCAGAAGTATAATGATGATTGCTTTTATCGCTGTCACTATGACTGATGATGGAAAACATAAAAGCCCAGGTTTTGTGAGTTTCTGTTTCTTATTATGAATGTGTAAACGTCTGCAGTTTAAAAAAAAAACAAATTTAATAACTGAATAGAGTATACATTTTGCCATAAACGTTAATCTCCAAAATCACTCATTAATCATCAGGACAGTGGGTTTACAGTAACTCTCCCCCATGAGGCCAATAGGACTCCCCCTAATGTGCAGTGACACTGTACTGATGTGAGTCACTCACTCGAGATCTTATTGACGTCTCCATCAGCAGTGTCGTTACCTGAGGAGTCCACAGTGGGGTGGGACAGCGATGGCTCTCCTGTAAAACAAATCTGTCATTCCTCAACAGAGCTCGTATACACTGTACATCATCATCATACACAGAACAATAAATACACAGCACACTGAACATTATAGGACAACAGAGCAGAGTTGTGTGGGAGGAGAGAAATAAAAAGAGATTTATGGCACATTTAGTATCACAGCGCAGCTTCTCTGTTATCTGTAACTCAGGTACGATTGTATAGGAGAGTGGATATAATAAATCTTCTTTTTTTAAATTACTTTTTTTCCTACATTATAAGACAATAAAACCAACTGCACTATTATTACAACTTATCCCACTGTGTTGTTGAATCTGTCAAATTCTGATTGGTCAGATTGATTAATTCTCTATGGGGATCATCACCACAGTTTTACAGTATATCAATATACTCATTATATATATATAAACTGCTCATTGTAGTATCTTATCGTTACCATAGTAACAGTAATCATCAATTTGTGTACTAGACCTATCATGTATACATTTCCTCTATTTAAAATAATCAATACTGCCCTTAGCACCAACAATGTCCCTAATCTCTTTAAACTCATGTAACAACCCCCACCCAATGTAAACAGTCTTACTAAAGAACAATATCAAACCTCCACTTATCTCCAAGATCCTAGAAAAGGTTGTAGCACAGTTGCTATGCTCATATCTACTGTACATAGGAATAACATTCATGAACGGTATCAGTCAGGGTTTAGGCCTCATCACAGAGACTGCACTGGTTAAGTAGTAAATGACCTCCTACTGGCCTCTGATCAGGGTTACGTCTTTTTGATTGTGTTTTGTGACCTCAGTACAGCTTTTAACACCATTGATCATAGTATTCTCCTTCACAGATTAGAAAATGTAGGAGTTAATGGAACGGCCCTCTCTAGGCTCAAATCCTATTTGACTGATCGTTATTAGTTTTGAGATTTAAATGGTGACTATTCTACAAAAGTGGGCCTGGTGTTCCTCAGGGTTCTGTTTTAGGTCCACTGCTATTTTCACTCTACATGCTTCTAGGTAACATAATTCATTAGCATGGTATTAGTTTCCACTGCTAGGCAGATGCCATACCGCTCTGTGTCAGTACACTCATCAGTCCCAACATTACAACACAAAACATTATGCCCAGTATTGTGTAGGTTCTCTTGTGCCACCAGGGCAGCTCTGGCAACGTGGGAGTGGCTCTGCAAGGCCTCTGGGGGTGCTGTGGTGTCTGGCACGAGGATTCAATTAAAATTTTATTTGTATAGCACTTTTCACAATTGACATTGTCGCAAAGCAGCTTTACACAACAAACAGAATTATTTAAGTTTGTATGAAATGTGAATGTGTAAGAATCAAAACGATAAGATTGTCCCTGACGAACAAGTCGAGGGTGACGGCGACAGTGGCAAGGAAAACCTCCCTGAGAATATTAGCAGCGAATGCTTTGGGTGCTGGGTGGGCTGTGGTGCACTGGGTGTTCTGGTGCATTTCTATCTGATTTGTTTCAACAAGCTGTGGTGAATTGGCTTTTTTTGTGGGAATGGAACAGACAGGCCCATGAATGAAAGACTAGGGGATGGTTGTTACAGAAAAACAGCTTTGAGACATCACACCACCCTGACGCTGATTATGTTCAGTGACACTAGTGACCCATGTCACACACGGCCACGTGACCATGCAACAATTTCCCAAAGATACGAACTTTGACCCATTTAAGTGCTCCTGTGTACATTATTGACTCATTATTGGATTTACTGTACAGGAAACCTGTGTGTTATCCATTTCCTTATTAAGTTCATGGCTTAGGATTGCTATCTGAGCAGCCCAAAGGCGTCCACACACACTCCTCAATTCTACCCTTATTACTGGCTGGACTTAATTGATTTTCCTGTCACATTTTGGTCCCCGGGGTCTCCGAGGGTCTTAATGAATGGAATGTGAACAAATCAACAAGAAGCAGCTTCTTCTAAAAGCATCATTCTGTCATTTAGAAACTCACAGGACACAACCTAGAATTATTATATGACAAAAAAATACAAGGATCTAATAAAGAAAAGATAAGACCACCGTCATCACCTCGGTACAGGCTGCACAACAACCCAATATAATATTTATAGAATACATGGACACTACTGAAATCACAGACTGTTAGAAATAATATAATCTATCTGGTTCCTCTTGAGGTTTCTTCTTCATGTTGTTTCACTGCCTCCTCTGGTTTGCTCATTAAGGATCTAAAACTACATCTGGATTTCTGTAAAGCTGCTGTGTTACATTAACTATCGTTAAAAACGCTCAATAAGAATAAAATGAAATGGAAAACTAAGCGGTTTCACGTTCCATGCTAATGAGAAGTTTCAGCACCTAGACCAGGGCTTGTGGTGGACCGCAGGCCAGATGTGGACTCAGCACTAAGTATTTTTACAGATTAATCCAAGCTCTCAGAGAAACACTCTAACAGAACCAGCGTATGTATGAAAACCTGACTGTCATTAAGCCTCTCTGTGTTTTTAAACCATTGCAGCTTCTGCAAGATATCTTCTGATCTGGTTTCTTGCACATGATCGCACTCTTCTCTTTCTCACGGAGTACATTTCAGGTGAATATTTTAAATCTTGAAGTAAGAAAAACGTTTTCAGAGACCCGGATCTTTTTATTCACTAAAACTGACCTGGCTAATACATGTGAAGAAGCAGCTTTAACTTGCCTAGTGAGCTCACAGTCCAACTCTGCAGGTCTTCATTTCCCTGGTGAACCTGTTGAGATTTCTCAAGAAAGACTCTCCATCCAAACAAAACCCACAACATCTGCCCATAAACAGTATGAAAGCAAAGCTACTTGTCCTCAAATGATTTCTGAATCCTCTCCCTGAGAGCTCGGTTATGTTTTCACACTCATATGTACTGTGTTGGACAAAACATGGCTGAGATTCCACCAGGGATTCACCTCCACTTCTGTACCGGAGCTTCACAATCAGAAGGTGTGCAGATTAATGTTATGCATCTGATATCGTTTCCATAGCAACAGTTGGTTCACTGGGACTTGTAGCAGGCGCAATATTTTAACAAATATTTTTAAAAAAACATGAAATCTTTGATATTGTGAATTTTTCCGTAAGTGACATTTGTTTTTGTAAGGAGTCTCCAGTATCAGAGGTGAAGCTGTAACTTTGATCTTTGTGACAGAGGAGAATTCCTTTCTGTTTTTAGTTTTCAGAATGTTTGTACTGACTATAACAGTACAAATCTCTCTCTCTCTCTCTCTCTCACTCACACACACACACACACACACACACACCTGGACATGGTGAGAGCTTGCAGATGGACACACTCTCAGGTTTTGCTTCATCACACTGAGCCGAGGTGTTTTCTGAAGATCTGCACACGACCTGACGCTGCTTGATTCCGACACCACACGTCACAGAGCACTGCAAAGTAAAACACACACACATTAATACACATCCAGAACCTCAACACTCCCCACACACACACACTTAACTGACTTGTGTATCACACATATCATTACACCGTCCATCACAGAGTTCAAACAAGCTGTCCATCTCTTCCACAGTGCATCTTCTAACCTGGTAATCAGGTCTAACCCTTAGTCCAGAGCTCTTGCTGACCCCTCTGTCCTGTACACTAGTGTTTTTCCCGCTGCATTTCACACACACACACACACACACACACACACACACACGCACACACACGCACACACACGCACACACACGCACACACACCCACACACACTCACACCACAGATGTGTGCTCTGTCGTACATATCAGTTTATTGGCACTAAAGAGATC
>JAQMYK010000006.1:27299847-27311667 GCA_030014345.1 Clarias buthupogon
CAGTGAGAGGGTGAGACAGTGAGTGAGTGAGACAGTGAGGGTGAGACAGTGAGACAGTGAGAGGGTGACAGTGAGAGGGTGAGACAGTGAGAGGGTGAGACAGTGAGAGGGTGAGACAGTGAGTGAGTGAGACAGTGAGACAGTGAGAGGGTGACAGTGAGAGGGTGAGACAGTGAGAGGGTGAGACAGTGAGAGGGTGAGACAGTGAGAGGGTGAGACAGTGAGAGGGTGAGACAGTGAGCGAGTGAGACAGTGAGAGGGTGAGACAGTGAGAGGGTGAGACAGTGAGAGGGTGAGACAGTGAGAGTGAGACAGTGAGAGGGTGAGACAGTGAGTGAGTGAGACAGTGAGAGGGTGAGACAGTGAGGGTGAGACAGTGAGAGGGTGAGACAGTGAGAGATCTGCACTCATGAGAGGAAATAAGGATAAAATGGTTCAGGAAGAAAATCACAGAGTGAAATGAAACTTTAATTCCGTCAGTGAGAAGCTTTGATGTTTTCTCTCCACACACTGACGACTTTCCCCTGAAATTAAAACTGCACTCAGATCTCACATGGTCTTATATTTTAATGATTTACTTCGGCGCTCTCGTTCCTCTTTAGGGCTATTTCACTCCTTTTACTTCTGACAACATAATTAATAAATAAAGATAATAAAGTCAGATGAGGACACGATCAGACACACGGCCTCCTTCTTCTCCATATTCTGTCACTCGTGGGTTTTTTTCCTTCCGTTTTTCTGGAGCGAGTGATACGCAGCTCAGATGGATAAAGTGATTAGAGATCTGCAGGAGGAGAGATAGAGGGAAGAAATCTCAGCCAGGGATGCGGAGGAAACTGGGGGAGGGGCAAGAGAGAGAGAGAGAGAGAGAGAGAGAGAGAAAAAAAGGTCAATAAAGACACAAACATCAGAAAATTAGAAGGAAATGTGTCTCCACGTCCCCTCGGCCTTTTCCCTTCATCCGCTTCACCTCTAAATTCCTCCTTGTCCCTTTCCCCTTTTCCTCTTTCTCTCTTTTCCTCACTGTGCATCTTTCTTTAGAAACAAAGACACACACACACACACACACACACACACAACATTTGTTTGATTGATGCCTCAATAGAGAACAGGTGCTGTACGAATTAGCCAGATGAACAGCTACACACACACACACACACACACACAGACAGACACACACACAGACACACACACACTCCCCTAATGCACTAAAGCAGTGGAGTTTAATTTTATAAGGCAATTAAGTTGCTAAAAATTCGTCAGTACGCCCCGTCTCAGAGGAAACCTGTGTGAGGCTATTAGCGGTAGATGGTTGTCATGCCAACCAGCCCTACAGACAGCACACGCTATTCTGCTCAGCCTGGAGATGCAGCACAATCCAGAGTGCGCATCACTGAAGACACCCTGAATGTCGGATACACTCCTCCTCCTCTTAGGGGAAAGTGGGATGTGGAACGTTCTGAATTCCGCCGCGTGAAGCCCGGAGCCTGTCTCCGTACATACGTGAATCTGATTCTGATTCAAGTGAGACGCGGTACAGGAGACGTCTCCGCTCGACGCGGATGAAGCAGATGTCCCCAGGCTCCTGCTGGCAGATTCCCTGTTTGAGAACTTCCTGAAAACAAACACTATAACTTTACAGGAACTGGTGCGAAACTGACGGGTATCACACGGCACTGTGTCCTGTTCCTGGGGTTAGAACCCTCAGCTTTGTGTATCTTTAATATGTGCAGAAGTATTTGGACACACGACCTTCACACCTGTAGGTGCATGCTGACCATCACGTCCTAAATCTGTGTGCATTAAACCCAGAGGGAGGTTTTTGAGTATTTGAAGCTAATGGAACTCTCATTATTCTGACTTTTTTTTATTTAAAGTTAATTCATTTGTCAATTCATTTGTTAATTATTTTGCACCACTTGACAACAATGCTTTTAAAATGAGATTCAAAAATATATTCTCTTTAGAATAAGAACCTTTAAACAATTTGGTGTGTGGAGCAATTTTTCCTAAAGTGTGCCAGTCCGGAGAACGCCCCGCCAGCACACCTGAGATAGAAGTGAGTTTCATCATCAGCGTCTGCTTTGAAGCGGATCAGGCTTTTATGTAAGCGGTCCACCAGAGACGCCTGGTCTGGAACACGGGTATTACTCTGCGGGTGGCTGGTAGAGACTATTTATTTATTATTATTATTATTTTTGTTATCAGGTTGAGAGCCGGGCTGGATAAACACCCCTGCTGGGGTACGTCCTCCTCTGAATGTCTCGTCAGTGTATCACAGCTCCATAGTGGACGTGGTGTGGGGTTTGTGGTAAGTCCTGATGTTTGATGTTAAGGAGGGTTCTGACCATCGTACACATGGGTCTGGTGCTTTGGGGTAGATTCCTGCCCATGAAACGGAGGAGAGCATTGATAAACATCACTGTGTGTGTGTGTGTGTGTGTGTGTGTGTGTGTGTGTGTGTGTGTGTGTGTAGGAGCACATTGTCGACCCTGAAGGGATCTGCTGCTGCTGCTGCTGCTGATTAATGTTGCCGATTTTTTTTTTTCATTCAGCAGGCAAAGTATTCAGATGAATTTGCCAGGACTCACAGAGAGGACCTGATGGTTAACTAAGCTGAAGGATATAGTGAGGTCTCAGAAGGTCATTTGCTAACAGCAGTTTTGGAGATGCCAGATCAAAATCATGGCCATGGTGCTCCTGCTTGGGCGGAGTGTATGACCTTAGACTCAACAAGAACTTTTCTTGTGGTGGACAGAAGGGTGCGTTTATAGTAGTTTCCACAATTCATACATTTGTTATCTCTCATGGATTTCTCCAAGGAGATCCCATTCACCCAGTTTCTGGAACTCATTCTGGGGTTCCGTCAGGTCCAGCAGCCTCGTTGTACTTCATCCTACTGTACTTATGATATCTTGGACTTGCCTTCAGACTGTGAGGTGTTCCCATGTCTTTTCTTGTGGACAACTGAGGGAGGTCCAAGAGCCTCCATCCCAGGGGTGATGTCTCTGTTCATCAGCCCCTCACAAACCATATGTTTCTTTTCTTATTGATTCCTTTATCACTGTCAGTTCATCCTTTAAATGAAGTGAGGTTAAGAGGAGGAGTCTTCAAGCTTATGGATCTCCAAAGCCCTCTTCGTCCACCATAGTTTTTCTGTAGGCTGGATGATGTTTTCATAGATGCACAAGCTTCACTTTTGGCCATGCAGTTGATGATGTTCTCCTGGGTGATGAAGGTGCTTTTGCTGGAGTTTCTGACAGCAGACTGAAGCCTGCTCTCTACGTTCTCTAGCAAGTGCAGAGCTCTAGGATGGAATGGTTTTAGATGATCTATATTATGTTCAGGGAGGAAGTACAGACTGCCAGGAGACTAAAGGCAAGCTTAACTAAAAGTGAGCGCTTTACAACACTTTTATCCCAGATAACATTGAGTTCATGTGGAGCTGATCAGTAACTATGCTGCTGAATTTTAACACTGACTCTCTGGCTCTGAACTCACACCTTTCTGATCACTAGTCAAGTCCTTTCAGAGCAGCTTACCCCAGGCCTATTTACACATCCAGCTGCTCAGCTGCTGCCTTCATGCCTTTCCTCACGGGTACACCCGAGTTCCTACAGTAGGATGCCACAGCCGTTAAAGCTCGTAACGATTCTCTGTGATTCACTACTTCCCCTTTCTAAAGCTGAACTTTCATCACAGCATCATCACGCTGACCTCCACCTCTATTCACCCCCAACACAAACCTGGTGATTAAAGCCCTGACGAGCGTGCTGATGGATGGATGAGATGGACGCTGGTGCTTCATCACAGTCTTTTAAAGGTCATCATCAAAGTTTAAACTCTTGAGCCACAATCCTTGAGAACCTTTTTACTAAATCTATTTGTTGTAACAAAATCATGAATAAATCTGACTTGCTGTTTGCACCGCTATAGTCTGAAGACATTACATGTATAAGATAGTATGAGGTAGATCCTAACAGACTGATGTCATCACGGAGTCAAACAAAAACAAAAGCAGCTTTCATAGCCCATATTTACCCCCCTTTAGCAGAAGAAGCGGAGAAGCCTCGTGTCCAGGTGTCACCATGGCGATGGTTTACGGCTGCACCGCAGACGTTCTCTCCTCTGCTTTAACGATACCTGCTGGTGTCCTCGGGCGTCTGCCGTGGTTACGACCAACATGGTCACACATCACATTACGGCTTTTATCATCAAGTGTGTCCAGAAGACTCGCACTAGCCAGCAGGAGAGAGAAACTGATCACTCGCATGGAGACCTCACAGACGTCTGACGTCCTGAACCGTGCCGCTGTGCCTGGGGTGAAAGGTCATGACGTTCGATCCCCTGATGTTTTAGAGCAAAGTGTCATGTTCAGGTCGTGATGTTTTAAACTCTGTGTGGTGCCGTCTGAAATGTTCTGTTGCTTTAAGCTCTATTGCAAACATTTCCTAATTAACCTCTCATTTACACACACACACACACACACACACACACACACACACACACACACACGTGTCATTTAGAAAGCTGACCTTTCTCAGCTGTCTCTCGGATCAGAAACATTATGTACACACATGGTTATCTCATCCGTGGGTTAATTGTTTGCCTCTGACAGAAGCACACACACACACACACACACACACACACACACACACACACAGAGTACTTATCTGGCTTAAATGACTGTCGTTGCAATGTGTAATTTACCCTAATTATTATCATTACTAGAAGCACCATTACACACACACACACACACACACACACACACACACAGCTTCTATTGATCCTTTGTGTGTATACAGTCTAACATCAGAGTGTGTGTTACAGTGTATTTGGACAGAACCCTACAGCTGATGCATTGTGGGGGAGGGGGTGGGGGTGGGGTGTCGGGGTGAAGGTTGGGGTTCGAGCGTCATCACTGCGGTTACATCACTGTTACATCCAGCCTTGGTGCAGTAATCACACTGAACCTGCGTCACTACCATATATGGTCATCCCCGTCTGTTCACGTACTGAATTATACATAAAAAGCGAAATCCTCACAGTAGGAAAGTTTCTCCACATCAAATTTTATTTTATTTATTTATTTTTTTTAATTGATAATATAAATGTATTTTTCTGTGAGCAGCGGCACGGTGGTGAAGTGGTTAGTACAGTCGCCTTGTACCTCCAGGGTCCGGGTGTGCATGGAGTGTACAATGCATGGAGTGTACAAATAGTTCTGACAAAAAGATCCACTTTATTTCTCATGGTATGCTAGGATTCTATTGTAAATGCATAATATTTTAAAACCTGACATCATCAGGTGGATTTTTTTTAGCATAAGATTCCTCAACCAAATGGTAGAGGTGGCTCAATCAGGTTACCTTTGCAGCATTTTTTAATAAGATATAGTGGCTGAAGATGTGCTCTACCAAAACGTTGAGCAGAACGGTAAGGGTTAACTGAGCCGAGTGCAGCTACACCCTGGTGGCACACAGCGCCATCCTCACTGAGAACGCCAGCGAGACATACGGCATCAGGATGGATCAGGCAGGTCCAGGGGGCAGAATCCAGGGGTCCGGATCACTGGTATCACAGGATTGCAATGTGTAGCTCGAGATAATTAGTCTATCAATCTATCTGTTGATCAAATAAATTATTAGATGAGATTAGATTAGCTTTATAATAAAATGTATAATAATAATAATAATAATAATAATACACTTTGTGCGTTCCACTTGTACCCAAGACAAATTTCCCCGCAGGGACAGTGATCTAATCTAATCTAATCTAATCTAATCTAATCTAATCTGATCTAATCTGATCTAAAAAAAACTGCATTGTGTACTGTAGGTATAGTTATTAATAAAAACTCACTGCATCCCTGGTAGAGAGCTCGGGTCCAATAAGAGCCCTAATTAGTGATGAACCGTCCTGCCTTAATGAGGAAATGCATCACAACAGGAAACAAAATCAAGTGCAGGTTGTTGTTGTTGTTTTTAACAATTCTTATTATTTCCACTAAGGACTCGTGTGGAGAACAAAAGTTCAGAAACGAATACGGCCAAGTCTACAGTTTTTTTTTTGTTTTTTTTGTCAAAGATAAATCAGTTTCCTGGAGACACTGTTGATTTTCTGCAGGAAGTTCTGCCATCGCAGTGTGAGTGATATTACTCCGACATCGATCATCACACTCGCTCCTCAACACTTTCCCATTTTTTTCTTTTGTTTGGACTCTATTTTTATTGGAAAAAGTGATGGATGTGTATGAGGTTCAGTCCACTGTTGGAGGAAGGGATGGTTTTCTGTGATCTAACATGTTTATACAGGGAGTAGAAACCTTTACATTCTGAACAAATCAACAAACTGGACTTCATCAATTCCTCGTGTTTAATGAAGTTTGTGTAATGGAACTAAATCCATATTTGATCATGATGATCATGGCTCTCGAGACATTTTTTCAGGAATATGTCAGTGGGTGGGGCTTAAAGCTTTGACATATTGTAGTGCAGTAAAACCAGGAGACAACCTCTTTACAACTTTACAACAGAAAGAAACATGTTCACACACACAGTTTTGCTCTCCATGGCTCGATTCTACATTTATGACAACTGCACAGGGGGGTGAATATTTACGTAACTCATCAAGCCATGAAATTATGCATCATTTGAGTGACAGCTGTAGTGCAGATGTCAAACCGCTAGCTGTCTGCTATGCATCACTTTAGCTAACCAGCTAACTGGAAACATTATAGTTTAACTGACCACGAGTCATGTAGGAGTCGACACGGGGTGGTGTGTGAGGGTACGGATGACTGAGTTCAATCACGCGCATTAGCATATAAATTACCATTAGCCATTAAGCTAAGCTAGGGTTAGGGTTAGGTAGGCTGGTTCCAACCAACAGCCAGGCTTTGTTTGCTCCTCCCATTTGCCCATTTAAGGGCAGGAGTAGCTCAGTGGCTAACGCATTGCACTGCTAATCGGAAGGTCCCAGGTTCAAACCCCCAGCACCACCAGGTTACCGCTGTTAAGGCCCTTAAATCTCAACTGCCCAGAGGAATGAAGTGTAGGTCGCTCTGGATAAGGGCGTCGGCCACATGCTGTAAATGTAAATTTAAGGATTGATCGGGGTTTAGGCGGAGTCAGCTCCTGCCGAGATGGCGACGATCAGAGCTTCAGTGAACCTACAGGAGGCGTCACCAAGGGTCTGTCCAGTTCTTATACGCTCTATGATTGCAAAGCAATTCAATATTTTCTTTCTTAATATTTTCGAGGATGTTTATAGATTCAGTTTAAACAAAAATCTTTAACATTCATGTGGTTGATGGAAAGTTAATTAAAAAATTACTAGAGGTCATCTTTACACCAACAAATATTCAGAGTATCAAGGCCATTTCTTTCTGCCCATAATGTAGGTTATAGATGGTAACATGCTTTTCTTTGCTCAGGGGTTTTGTAGCTGAAAAGAGGCAGCGGGAGGCAGAAGGACGTGCTGAGTCTGTTCCAATTAACACAGCTAGAGCCCATAATGGAGGTCAGGACTCCAACAGACACGCCAATCTCAGGCTAATTCCATTTTTAGGATCCCGACAGGCAGACATCAGAAAGTAAAAACACCAGAACAGCAGGTTTTTGGGGAACAAACAAGTGGGAAAATTATTAAACTATTGAAACTAGGAAATGGGAAATTGGCAGAGGTGCAGAAATACAAACTCAATACTCAAGTAAAAGTACAAGTACTCACCTAAAGATCACTACAGATAGAGGAATCACTTCTAGTACTCGAGTACCAGTACTAAGTATCTGCTCGAAAATCTAACTAAAAGTTCTGCGTTTCTGGATTTCTGTCTGACTGAAGTAATAAATGAATGTGTGAGTGTTGTAGAGACGGATAGCGACAAGACGTACATTAATTAAATGAATAGCAGTTAGCATTGTTAGCTAATGCGAGTAGTGTATGCAATTAAGCATGCAGGTACTGCACACATACAGAATAGAATAAGGTTAAAGGAGACATCATAATTATAGTCTTGTAATTTAAATTATTGTTAAAAACAAAAGGTATCGGTGTGTAACACAAACCAAATGTGTATGGGTTCACAGCTCTTTTGCTCAGCGTGTTAGCTCGTTAGCTAGATTACTTCTAATATTACATTAACAAGAGCACGTTCGAGACAGAAGAATCCGGAGGCCAGAGAACGAGTGGGCGGCACCCGTTGTCTAGGTGACTGTCAATCACTCTGGTGCACCAACTAATCAGTGTCTTAATAATGACCTGCCAGTCATTCCTGTAAACTGGGATTAGTGGAACTGTTGTGTTCCTGTCCTTCCCATGTGGGGCGGAGCTATGGTGTGAGTGACAGCGTGAACGCCTGCCGTACGTATGTGCGGATTCAACAAACAGAAAATCAACAAACTTGTCTTTATTTAAAAATTTTGTGAGTTAAAGTAGAGATTTTTTATCAAAAATGTACGTAGAAGTAAAAAGAATCACATACAGAAAATACTGAATTAAAGATAAATGAAATCGCCACGTAAGTACCAGAAGAGACACGACTTCACTAACTCGCTTCCGATCTGATGTTAATGAGGTCGTGTGTCGTCTGACGGAAAGGAGGCGGAGTTTAGCAGCAGCTAACAGGTGATGATCCTCACTTGTGTCTTATTACCGCCAGCCTGCTGTGTGATTCCGTGTGTTTTCACAGTGGAGAGCCACACACACACACACACACACACACTCACACTCACACACACACACACACACACACACACACACACACACTCACAGATTTAATCTAGACAAACACTAATCATCCTTCACATACCCTTCCAACTGCGTGTGTGTGTGTGTGTGTGTGTGTGTGTGTGTGTGTGTGTGTTTGTAGCTTTCCACCTTATCATTTCTATATCTGACGAATCAGAGACTCTTTTCACCTGAAATCTCTCTGACCCGATGTTGCCCCTCCATCAGAGGTTACGAGGTGTTTATTCAACTTTTCCATAAAGCTAATGAACTCCATGACCTCCGTGACCTCCGTGACCTTGTCCTCTTTCCAGGTAATAATGAGAGTCATAACGTCTCGACCCTGCAGTCGGCCAGATACTCATCTGTCTCGTTAGATATTTACTTCCTTTAATTTAGCTAATATTACTACAGGATGCTGGAATGATCTCCTCTCCAGGTGTCAGGCGGAGCTGTGTACAGTACGGCTCGGTGTTTCATCCGTCTCTGGGTATCTACACACCTTCCTCTCTGCGTTCCTCCAGATTTCACAGGAACATGTGAACCTGCATGTGGTAAAGAAATTAAAAACCTCTTCTTCTGTGAATTACCCAGAGAACATTCACACACCATCGTGTGTGTGTGTGTGTGTGTGTGTGTGTGTGTTTCTCTCCCAGTCTTCAAGCGTGTCAGAGCGGATCAGTAAGTGTATCGAGGCGTGGTGGGACACATTAAGCAATTCTTCACTTAATTTAATTAAAACTAACACGATACTGTTCTTCACCAAGCAGCAGCTGGAGGAGGGACGAGTGTGTAGAGACACACACAACCAAAAACACACCAGTGAAGTGCCCGTGTAGAGCAAGACACACACACACACACACACACACACACACACACACACACACACTGCCTAGGATACACATCCATTTAACTTGATGAGTCTTTGAAAAAAAAAATTTTCCTTTTCTATAACAACATATTTATTCTGTCGCTGATTAAAAGTCAGAGGTGGCCCGGGGGCAGAAGTCCGACCTCGTGTCCGTGTGTGTGTGTGTGTGTGTGTGTGTGTGTGTGTGTGTGCACCCCTCACATTTCACTACCACTTTATTCTATGTTCTGAAGGTACAATACTATAGAAATGAAAGTCGGATCTACATCAGACTCGTCAGCAGTGTTGTGTGTAAAGTGTTATAAAGTAACACGTTAGAGGACTCGAAGTACTTTTTTGATGTAACGAGTAATTTATTATAATAAACACGTTCGGTCCGCCATTTAAGTACTATTTCAAAAATGTAATCCGTTATTCAGAAAATTTATATAATCCGTGAGCCAGACAGCAGTTATTCCCAATCTATTAGTGTGTGTGTGTGTGTGTGTGTGAAAGTCGTCCTATAAGCCCCGCCCCCGATAACCCGCCCCCCTCTGTTATTCCTGCTGTTCTACCCCTACTGTATCTCACCTATTATAAAGGTCTCGACTAAAACAACACACATGAGGAATCACAAAGGAGTTTTCATCTTCTGTAACAGAAAAGTGCTCGAACTAGTTACTTTTATCAGACAGTAACGCTGTAATGGAACTGATTACTTTATAATGACAGTAATTTTGTAATGTAATTATTTATGTTAGAATGTAACGTCCCCCAACACTGCTCGTCAGTGTGCAGTTTGTATATCAGTACAGATTTAATTCCCTCTAACAACAACTCAACATACAGACTTTATTGTCTAAATAACCGGCAGTGAAAATAAGTACACCCTGTGTGTGTGTGTGTGTGTGTGTGTGTGTGTGTGTGTGTGTGTGTGTGTGTGGCTTCACCACCGTCCCCTTGAGGACGTCTCACAGGTGATGAATAGCGTTCAGGTCCGGAGACAAACTCGTCCTATGACACACACATGGACATGATGAATAGGTCATGTGACTCTGCACGGGTAAAGATGTACAGCTGTTATCAACTACTGTAGGTTGTACTCACTTTTGTTGCCAGATATTATTTTGACACTAATGTCTGTATGTTTTCAGAGGACAGTAAATCTGTAGTGTTATACAAACTGCACATCGACGACTCTAAAATATATCCAAGTTTCATTTCTATAGTCTTGTCCTTTGAGAAGATATCCTAAAATGTTTGCTGAAAGTAGAGGGGTGTACTTACTTTTGTGAGTGGGCGTATATATACTGTATACACAGTATAAAGTCTCTCTCGAGCTATACAGTATAAGCGCTATAGAGCCGAACGAGAGAGTAATTAAAGTCAGTCGTGTGTTTAAGACGAAACCATGTCCAGAAGGTCCATTAGTGTATTATAGTGTAGAGGGAGAGGTGCATGATGGGAATTTGAGCTGAGTCTGATCGTCACAGGGCATTAAAGTGGAAATTTACGTAATACAAGCTCTCCAGGAGCTCTCGCTGGATTAGAAATCAAAAGTTAGACTTGTCATGAAGTTCTATTTGAGGAAGTCTGATTGCAGCAGATTTTCATAAAACAGTGTTGTGACAATTTTGTCCCAATTAGCACACGAGGTTGTTGAGATGAAAATTGTGCATCCCATGCTGATGTGTGCTGTCTGAGACGTCTCAGAGAAACATATCCAGAAAACCGGACCGCGGCGCTGACATTCACTACAAAGACGAGACAAAACGGCCGTCTCCGAGAAGCACTTACACCGAATTAGAAACGGATAAATGGGGGACGCTTTGTGACAGGAGACGGGGAATTGGAGCAGCTCTGAAGTCACAAAGGATCTTCTTGTCATGCTCTCAGAGCCGAATTAATCTCAGCCTTGCAGTAATGAATCTGCACGAAAGGGTTCAAACCTCACACGTGTACCACCAGCTGAACACGAGGAACGGCGCTCTCTCAGCGTCTCTCCGCGTCTCACAGCGTCTCTCAGCGTCTCTCCGCGTCTCTCAGCGTCTCTCCGCGTCTCTCCGCGTCTCTCAGCGTCTCTCAGCGTCTCTCCGCGTCTCTCCGCGTCTCACAGCGTCTCTCAGCGTCTCTCAGCGTCTCTCCGCGTCTCTCCGCGTCTCACAGCGTCTCTCCGCGTCTCTCAGCGTCTCTCCGCGTCTCTCCGCGTCTCTCAGCGTCTCTCCGCGTCTCTCAGCGTC
>JAQMYK010000007.1:1387811-1399146 GCA_030014345.1 Clarias buthupogon
TAAACTCTTAGCGGTACTCTGTAGACAGAAGGTGAGGAGAATAAACCATGGAGGTGGTGGACAGTCCTGAGAAACTCTACACTTTATATTTACACTTATTACACTTTAGAATATCAGCTCCATTAACCTCAGGGTTCTGGGGTCCAATCCCAAATAGTGTTAGATGGACAGCTAGTGCACTATGTAGGGTGTACAGTTGCTTGATCCACACACTAAGTAAGTGCCCTTGATCAGGGGTTAGAGAGGGATTTGGGATTCAGCCTTGCGTTAGACGCTAGTTAGCTTTGTAGCTCACATTAGGTGGAAATAAAACAACTGCGGACCGTACAGACCTCCTCTCACCCACGCTGAGACCCACAGTAGGGACACGCCCACTCATACACTATACAGTAGTTACACATCACGATATCACTTATCACGCCTCTCGTCCAATCAGGTTTCTATCAACACACAGAGTACACAGAGTTTGAATAATCTGGGGAGGATTATAAGAGTAGAATAAAAATCTACATAAACATTAGTAATGAAATAATTTGATAGTACTGTAGTTTTGTATGGTTACACACCAGTCTCTCTATTTTTGACCCTTTTGTACCCGAGCATGTGAAGTCACAAAGTCTAATGAAAAAACAAAAACTCATCTTTAAATTGAGAATGAACTTACACAAGGTGGCACGGTGGTGTAGTGGTTAGCACTGTCGCCTCGCACCTCCAGGGTCCGGGTTCGATTCCCATCTCTGTGTGCATGGAGTTTGCATATTCTCCCTGTGCTTGGTGGGTTTCCTTCCACAATCCAAAGACCTGCAGATTAGGATAATTGGTGTTCCCAAATTCCCTGTAATGTTTGTGTGCCCTGCGATGGATTGGCACCCTGTCCCAGGGTGAACAAAACATGTGAGTGTGCTACCTCTGGGATTCTAAAGGCTTTTTATAAACACACCTACCCTTGTGTACTTTCTCCAGGTATCTGTCTCTAAGTAACGATAAAAATTGCAACAAAATATTATGAAAACATGCAGGATGCAATTAGAGTTATTCAAATCAGAATGCTTCTTTTTCCAGTGCTGTTTCTAACTGTTCTTATGGACATACACTACATAAAATCTATTTTACTGTAAAATGCTCTCGAATGTTTTTCTGTGGTTTCTCTGTACAGTACCATGCAGGGTCAGATCCCATTTCCTGCAGCACAGACCTACATGGACCGATCTCTATGAATTATTTGGTGTCTGGGATTTGTGTTTTTTTTCTATGTACACTTGATCATTATATGATATGAATAATAAACAATATTTTAAAAAATGCTGAATATAAATAATGAGCTGCTTAACAGAGATACTGGAGTGATGATATTAAAGTATATACAGATCACTGTAGCAAAAGGAAAGAACATGCGAAGACCCTTAGAATAAAAAAAAAAAAGGTTATTATTTTAAAGTGCAGGTCGTCCTCGACTTATGAATGAGTTCTGTTTCAGGAGCACGTTCGTAAGTCAGATTTGTTCTTAACTTCAACAAACGGAGTCTTATAAGCCTTTGACATGAATATACTGTACAATGTAAAGAATGCCAATCTACTTGACTAAATCTCTGTCCCCTTTCCCCACATGTGGCCAAAACTGTAACCACACCTAAGGAAATGAATCTCACAGTGAAATGTGAGCGTTGTCTCTGCACCATATTGTCTCAGAGCTGTATTGGAGAGTGAACTCTGTTTTGTTTATGATTTCCGAAATTATGATTATTCATCATCAGGACATCTTTACAGAACAGACATTTTCTAACATCGTGCTGCCGGATTGCAGCGTCAATTTTTTGTTCAATACACGTGATTTGTTCGCATATACAAATATTTATAGAACCACGGTCCGTTCGTATCTGCGGAAATGTGGATCTCGAATGTTCGTAACTCGGGGACTTACTCAATACTGTATGTACTAACACATCTGAACAAGCTAATCAAGGTCTTCAGGATTACTAATGCTACAGGCAGGGTTGGAGCTGAAATCTTCAGGACTGTGGCTCTCTAGGACCGAACTGGCCGACCCTTGCTCTACAGCAAGGTACTCCTTAATGAGAAGTGCCAGCAGATTAGTCATTTCATGGATTTGTTAAGAAAATATATATTCTGGTGCACTACTGTATATTAGTGCAATTATAATTTAATTAAAATTTTATTGGTGTGGGGCTTTTAACAGTGGACAGTATCTCAAAGCAGCTTTACAGAATGAAAAACACTGGATATAAATGTAGAAATGTTTATCCATAATGAGTGAGCCGGAGGAGATGGTGGTGAAGGAAAAACTCCCTGAGACATCATGAGGAAGAACCAGACTCAAAAGAGGACCAGCAGTAGACAGTTAATCATTAATCAAGCCGTCCTATAACTGTGTGCACGGAGGTAAAAGATGTAAACGTACAACAGGAAATGTGCTTGAGTTGATATAAAGTGCACTGTGTTGAGGTTACCAGCTGTTCAGTGATGAAGATTTGGATAGTGTTTCATAGTGAAACTGTTTGTATCAATGCGCTCCAAGACATCTTTATGATTATTAAGTTATCACATGAATCTAGTCTATAAGAAGACCATATGGTGCTATCTTCAGTTATTGAAGAGTTCCTCCACTCTGTTTCATGTTGTTGTTGTTTTATTATGTTTTTTGTGAACGATAAGAAAACCTTCTGGTGTAGTGGGAAGGCTGATCATAAACAATTAGAGGAGAAAGATGAGGATCAAACTGACTTCTCGTGTATAGAAGATAAAAACTGAGTAGACAAGCGATATGAGACATACTGTACTGTACTGTACGTCGTCTATGTCTAAAAGCAGCCTGTAAACCTACGACTTAACCTGTGCATTGATACAGAAGCTACACCATCTGAGTTAGATTTAGCTGAGGACTGCTTGCATTTCCTGATGTCTATATCTAGAAAGCTCAGTGGAGGTGCATGTGACCATGTCTATATGCTTCTTTTCACTTCGTCATTTATTACCATTACTTCTGATGGGTTTTTTTTTTCTAAGGTGAAATGTAAGGGCTGATGCATGCAGTGTGAAGTGTAAACCTCTACTGGAAATAATATGCTCACAGCCAAAGCGTGCTATCGGTGCTAAAAAAGTGTCTCACCTACACTAGGTGAAAAAGTGAATTTTCAGATAGGATCATATAACACTATTTTTCATAATACTTCATGCTTCTTATCTCCTGATCCATGCTTCGTTTGTTTGTAAACATGCATACAGTACACATTTCATGCCCTTTCATGTTTTAGTTCCTGTAACTTTTTTGAATTCAACTCAAAAGACATAAACCTGAAAAATGTCTATTATGATAAAATGAAACATTTTTAAGATATTGCATCATGAATTTGACATGGTTACGGACGCTACAGAGAAAAAAATCCTTAATTTTGCACGGAATGCTTTAATTTAAGCAACAATTTTTTTTACAGGTCATGTGCTTCTAGAAGCTTACACAAATTTTTGTATCAGTACTTAAAAGAAATATGAATAATGTGCATTTTAAATGATTATTGTTTGAAGTGAGACAGTATAACACTGAAAAATGGTAATTTTTGGGACTCAAATAAAATCATCTCTCCAAAACGGCTGAAGTTAGCAACTGGAAAATTTTAGAGAAGCGAGATCGATCACTTCCATGTTGTATAAACTTTAGAAGTAGCTCCTCTTCCCCACACGTTTTCTGTATTATATGTATAACATAAAAATATATATAAAATCAGCAACAATACTGTGTTTTGGCCACCAGGTCATCTGTTGAGTCTAAACATATACAGTATGTAAACTAACTGCCAGTGAGTGAGAAAGAGGAGATTTCAGGACTTTTCCCCACCACCAATGTTCAACACATCAGCCTGACATCATCACCCGGGTTATAACAAAACCCAAAATGATCAGGGGTTTAACTTGGGTTCATCACATCTTCCGCAAATCATTAATGTCATTCTTTATAATCATAAGAAAGAGGAAAAAGAAACAGAACAAAAAACAAAAGAATAACTGACTGTAAGTAGAAATCTGTCCCCTATACAATGTAAAGTCAGTGATAAACTCCCGGTGTGATGACCGACGGGTTCAGTGTCACAGGTTTCAGTACGGGGTGTCAGTGCTTCTCCAAGCTCTTGTTCAATAAATCACAGTTATAGCTGTTGCTATATAATATTTCATCATTAGCCTTTAGCATCATACAAGCTGCATGAATAAGTTGTTGCATGTTTACCTTAAACAGCGTTGCCTTCCAACGCTACAGGTATATTTATTTTTTAATTAAAATAGTCCAATGCATTCATACTGAAAAAATAAATCAAACTGAAACCATATTTCTTTTTTTTTTCACAGAATGTCAGAACACACTTAAGCAACTCACTTTAATAACAAATTGAAGAGCTGTTTTTAGGTGTGAGCTTGATGATTTTCGAGCTGCAGTAGTTTCCATGGCTCTACAATACAAGGTCTTTTAGATTTGTTACTTTCATTAGACTTATAGTTTGAGTGCAACACAAAGGCAGTGAAGCTGAGACACCGAGCATGTCTGGATGATTGCATGTGGCATGATGAGCATATTCGGTCCACTTTTATTTTTCACCATAAAATAGTTTGATAAGCAAATGATAAATTTGTTTATCAAACTATTTTAAGATGAAAATAAAAGAATGTGATGTCTCAACATTGTTCTGATGAAATACTAAAGGGTAGAAGCCCTCATCAGTCTGCTTTGTGCAAAGTTCTAGCAGGATTTCTATCCCAGTAACAGGACTATTGCAGGGCTATTTTAGCAATTTAATGTTTAAGGTCAACAGGAAACTGTAAGCAGATGCTGTGATAAACTGAACATTGGCCTACGCTGCCAAGTATCGTCATGTAAAGGGATAATCGTTAATAAAATCAGAAATATAATTGTACGAGTGCTGCGCTTATGTTGGAAATGTAATTTTATTCGTCTGTTTGTAGCACTCTGTTTCCTCTTTATGATCTTTGCTCCCTGGTCTAGTTTTGGATGATCCTCTGATTTTAGTTTTCTGTGCATTGAGTTCTGCCTGGCTTTATGACTCTGTTTTGCATCACCCTTAAATTCTGCGTTTTTGTGCCTGACCCTAGACTGCCTTTGGTAAAAAAAAAAAAAAAAAATTTATATCTGTCAATTTATTTCTGCAAAGTGGCTTTATAACAATGGGCGTTGTTAAAAGCGCTATACAAATAAAATTGAATAAAATTGGACTGTGATGATGTGAGTCTGGATTTCAGATACCTTGTGTAGAAATCCTCATGCGCATCCTCCTCCCCTCTGAGGCCCATTTATCACAAACTGAAGTCTGTCCCACTTTTGTGTCTAACTTTAGTTACTGGGTCATTGGGACAACCTCGAGTAACACGAATAATGTGGATTCTTAATAATGTAAGTATAATTACAGTTACGTTTGAGAAGATGCTGATGTCTCATCGTTAAAAAAGTCATGACATGGGAACAATTACTGTTAAATCTTTTTTATATGCTCATTTCAAACCCTTTGTTTGTTCTTTTAACTTTATTTTAAAACACACAGAGGATAAATATATGACGTGTAGGCAAAGTCTCAACAGCAGCAGCTTGATCTTTAACATTACATTTTTAACAGCTCAAGATATAAAAAGGAATGTAATAAAAGTACCAATATCTTTTCACATTATCTTTTATATTGTAGCTGAAATTCATCTGTTTTTAGATTTTATAGATTTATATTTTACTGTTTGTTCATCATTCTTATTATTATTCTTATTCTTATTATTTATTCAATATTATAGTAATTTCCTGACTGATATATTATAGTATATTACTCTATATTAGCTTGTAGATGAGCTAAAAAAAAACATTCACCTCAACATGAATCGACGATGGTGCGATTACTGACATCTTTAGAGGAAACATGATACTACACATTACTGCCATAATTCAATTGGAGTTTTAATAAATGGCGTAGATAACAACTGTTGAAGTGTGTATACATTTTCTTGCCCACTTCTGTACGTATATACGCATACTGTAGATAACTTTCACCCCAAATCACCCGTAACTCTCCACTTTTCTTCATCAAGGCTCCTTGTTACACCCGCTGCCCGCCTGACCACCATGTGCTCTAGAGCCTTTACTCGTCCTGCTGCTCGCCTCTGGAGTTCTCTCACTGAAAACATCCATTACACAGATTCTCCAAACAAATTCAAAACTCTACTTAAAACGCTTATTCTAAAACGCTTATTCTAAAACGCTTATTCTAAAACGCTTATTCTACATGATGTAAGGCTGCATTCAAATCTCCAATCATAAATGTCTTAAATCTCCATTTAAACCTCCTTCTGAATCATCATTTGTTTTTAAATGTCTTAAATTATGAAACTGACCCTTTTCATTTAATTGTAGAATTGTTAATCTTCTCTTACTACTCAGTGTTATCTCTGTTATCAATCTTATCTTGTTTTACTGCTTAATTTATTCTTGTTTGATCTGGAAGGCGACCTTGGGTGACCAGAAAGGCAAATATATAAATAAAATGCATTATTATTATTATTGTTGTTCTTATTATAAGGTTCTTTGTGTCAACTTCATTCATTTATATTTCCATTCATTCATGCGTCTCTTATATGTCTCTGTTCTGCCCCATGTCCTGTCCTACTGTAATGGGTTCTCACAGACTCCATATTGTATAAACTCTGCATGTTCTGCTCACCTTTCTGCTCATGTCGTTGTCATTGTGAGTAGATTGTACTTCTGTAGAGTTTACCTGTAGGCCTTGCCTGCATTGGTCTTGTCTTGCCTGGACCTGCCTTGCCTTGCCTAGGCTAGACTTTCCTTGTGTTTCTTGGCCTTGACCTGCCCTTTCTTGCTTCTCCTTGCCTAGACTTGTCTTGTCTTGCCTTGTCTCTCTGTGCCTAGGCCAGACTTGCCCCGTGCGCGTGCAGCACACGCCCAGCCATCTTAGGTGTGCTCTGGTACTTAAACGTGTAGCTCTTCACCTCTGGTTATTTCCAACGAAAATGTGACGTGTGTTTGGGTCCATCTAGTTTGATGTAGGTGACTTCAGGCATGCTGTGTGTGTGAAGACCCAGCAGGGAGTGTGTTTCACCTACTGATTTTTGTTACACTCCCAGCAGGGGGGAAAGCCCCACTCACTCTGTCTTCCTCTGTTTCTCCACAGTAACAACTGCCTGACCTTTATGGGTAAAAATAAAAACTCATCTGCCCACTCCTCTACACTCAACCTCTAATTCTTATCCCTATGAGTTTATACTCTTTCTGTCCTGAAAGGAACTAACCTTCCTTTACTTTCCCCCCTTTTTCTTCCTTTCTTTCTTTTCACCAGGGTTCGACCATGCCCAGAGCACCCCCAGCAAGAAGGGATAAGCACCATGGGGATCCAGAAACAAACAAAGGCATATGAAGCAGAGGTAAGGAACAGTTCAGCCTTGCATGGCTGGAGAAAGATAATTACTTTGATCACCCACAGTGCACATGCTTCTGTTCTGTCCTACATGGTTTCTGGCAAGTCCTGTAGATGAGATGTAGCAGTAAACTGCATTTTCCAAGCAAATGAATCGGGTTCATTAGGGGGTTTTGATACACAGATTCGAACCTGTACCCCGGTGGTAACAGTGCTAACCACTAAGCCACCAAGTCATCCCTTTTAAAGCTAATTTAGGCAGAATCAGTTTTGTTTTAATTTGTTTATTTTAGGAAATTTGTTTCATATTATAATAATTTTTTTGTCCATAATAGTCTGGTTTTATTTTGAAGAAATATATCATGTTTATCAGACACAGAAACAGTTTATAATGACTTGGACAGCAGTTTGTGTCATCTTGAGGAACAATCCCATAATTAATAACATTAAACATTAATAAATAGTCTGAATTTGTCTTACCATCCTTAATTAGTCTTCTAATTTGCCAGTTTCGTATTTCAATTTTCCATGCCACAATAAAAGGCCTGGAAGTGAACTGAAATATAACTGAAAAATAAAAGGGGAAAATCTGCTTATGTCTAATGCCATTATTTTATTATTCACAGAAGGATCATTTGGCAATCACGTAAACTCAGATACAAGGAATTTGAATTTAGTTTCTTCGTTAAATTGTCAAATTTGAGAGATACTTTAAGAGTGAGATGACAATAACATTGATGTTTAGCAAATAGAATAATAATAATAATAATAATTATGACAAAGGAGGATCAAGTACAAACCTTCGATTCCCACCTCAAAAAAGTGGTTATAGATGATGAGTGAGTGAGTGAGTGAGTGAGTGAGTGAGTGAGTGAGTGAATCTTGCGTCCAACAGCCAGAGAAATAAGATTTGGTTGCACCTGGGCAGGGGGTCAGATGAGGAAAGACCTGGCAGGACAATGATCCTGAGGATACTGTACCTTCAAAGTTCCAAAATTCTTTAAAGGCAAATCATCACAAATATCCCAACTCCAACCCTGCAATAAATAATGAAATAAATAAATAAATAGGCAGGGGAAAAAGTTAAAGAATGACACTAGTTAATGGGAAGGGGTTACAGAGCTCTCACACAGTTCTTTCACAGATCTCTAAAGAGCCCACTGGAGCACAGGAACCCACAAGTGTGTTAATAAAGAACCGCTCTGGGCCTCAGAGAGCCGCCAGTGTGTGTAGGTGTGTGTTCAGGTTCAAGTTGTGTTTACATCAAACAACCTGCTTGCCATAACGACAAATATCAAACAATAGGATCAAAACCAACTAACCAACTAACACACACACGTACACACACACGTACATGCCTTTACAGGTCAAAATCACTCCCATGCAGACTCGGTTTCCACAGGACTAACTGATGGCCAGAGAACAGGTGTAACTAAGGAAACGTGTCCAGTTAAGTAAGTTTCCCCATGTACAGAGTGGTGGTTGTGTGTGTACTGTACACTGATACCGCTGGTGTAATCCAATCAGGAGGCGGCCGCTTCATTAGGCAGCATTTTAACTGAAAACAAGCCTCAGCAAGCCGCATGTTTGTGACAGCCATCACAGTCATTATACATTTCGAGTGCTTTACTCGGGACATTTGTTTCTGTACTGACGCTCGCTAATTTACCCCAGGATGAAGTCTGAACTAGCACCAGCTGTTTTTCTAGTGATTAGCCTCCTTTGGGAATTAATCAAGAGACGAAGAATAGGCCACTTTAACAAGGAGGCTTGAACGCTTAGATTTTATTTATATATATATATGTATATGTATATGTATATGTATAATAATTACACTCACCTTACACTTGTGTTTTCCAGTAAACCTTGATTCTCCACACAAACACCCCACTGAGAGTGTAATCAAAGGACTTTTAAAAACATCTATCAATCAATCAACACATATCTGCAGGAGCTTGTTTATGAATTATTACACTCTTACATTGAATTTTATAAGTATAACCGTAATAATTTGTTTAATGTATTTATAAAGTGAATTTATTTATGAAATGAAATCCCAGTGAATATGCTCCCTGAACAGCCTGAACAATAAATACTACATTCGTTTTTTAATACTGAAAAAGTTGCAAGCTGTTCTGATGTTAAACCAGAAGCATCATGATGATACACGTCATGGTACACTATATATAAATCGTAAATCTTATTTACATCTCTACAGCTCCAGGCTGTGCATGGCCACCAGGTCTGCTTTCCTGGATCAGTTTGTGACTCCGTGGTGT
Source organism: Clarias buthupogon (assembly GCA_030014345.1). Classification (NCBI taxonomy): domain Eukaryota; kingdom Metazoa; phylum Chordata; class Actinopteri; order Siluriformes; family Clariidae; genus Clarias; species Clarias buthupogon. The sequence goes on from JAQMYK010000007.1 coordinate 1,397,524, forward strand.
TTAACCGCAGCCTGCTTTAGGACTGTTCAGGACTGCGTCCCTCTTTTGAGACGACCACTCCAAAGCAAGTGTGATCATCCACAGGGTTTTAGGAAAATTAAGTGCATGTCTAATAATCTGTTCTCACTTCATATTATTGCTGTGGTCTGATGAGATGAGGCTGACCCTATGTAACTCCTTCTGCCCTTCACACCTGAGAAACATTTGCTGTTGCTGAAGATGACCAAACATGCATAGCGTGTCTCTCTCTCTCTCTCTCTTCTGCGCCTGTCTATCTGTTTTGCGAACCGAGCTTAGCAGTCCATCTCCTGCTCCTGGTTTTCTTGCTTGCTTGTTTTTCACATTTTGTTATGTTTCACACTCATCTTAAAACAGATTCAAATCCTTCTTTTCCTCATCAACCCAGTTGAACGTGCAAGGTCAGGGTCTCTCTCATCTTCAGGTCTCTCCAGAGAGACTCTATTGGGTTCATGGCCGGACTCTGGCTGGGCCGCTCCAGGACTTTTACAGAGTTGTTCTGAATCCACTCCTGTGTGTTTTTGGCGTTATGCTCTGGGTCATGGTCATGCTTAACTATAAACCCTCATCACAGTCTGAGACCCTGAACACTCTGGTGAAGTTTCTGACTCAGGTTTTATTTTATCCACATAAATGTTCCCTCAACTCTGTCACCATGTCTGACATTAGGGATGAATTTAATAAGATGATGTTTAGTAGCTGATTTCTTCAGACCAGAGGATATTGTTTCTCATGGTCTGAGAGTCCTTCAGGTGCTTTGTGGTGAACTCCCAGCCAGCTCTCATGTGGCTTTTAGTGAGGAACGTCTTCTGTCTGGCTGCTCTATCATATATAGATATGATGGTGGAGTGCTGCAGTGATGGCTGTCCTTCTATAAATCTCTTGAATCTCCACAGGGGAACTCAGGATCTCATTTATACTGTTCGTTACCTTCTTGGTTACCTCTCTGACAAACGCCCTTCACTCCCGATTACTCAGTGTGGCTGGGAGATCAGATCTGGAAAGATTGTTGGTTGTTCCAAATTTCTTCCATTAGAGAATGAAGGAGGTTATCATACTCTTGGCTGCTTTCAAATATTCTGTATCCTCCCTCAGATCTTTGTCTTGACATAATTCTGTATCACAGGTCTACAGATAATTCTCTCGACCTCGTAGATTTGTTTTAACTCTGACATGTACAGTACTGTGTCACTGAGGAGTATTGTGTGTGTACATTTGTGTAAATCTGAAAAGGGTCTGAAATCGTTCTGTCGCCACTGTACATATTTGACATGTCTGTACTTTACTGGAGGAAACTTTTTATTTTTACTTTGCTCAAAACTACAGCGAATATGTTTACTTTTACTTCACTACATTTCTGCATGGTGTTTTTGCATTACCTGACAGTTTTGCCACCTGCTGACTAATGTGCATAATTGCGAGACTTGCCTTTCCTTTGAGACGAGTCTAATAACGTGATAGGTGTTGGAAATCAGAAGCGGAGCTGGTTATAGACAGTGGGGGAAAAACTGCACTTTTACAACCGAGAAGCAGAGAGAGAGAGAGAGAGAGAGGGAGAGAGGGAGAGAGAGAGAGAGAGAGAGAGAGAGAGAGAGAGAGAGAGAG
>JAQMYK010000007.1:1696372-1711338 GCA_030014345.1 Clarias buthupogon
ATCCAAGATCAGGACAAATCCACAACAATCAAATCCAGCTAACTGAGTTAGCGACGTATGAAGAACGGACCCCAGGTTCCAGGGGGTATTTATAATGAGGTCACATGACACTCTCCATTCAGCTAATTATGTGAATTCTGATGGATTCTGATGAAAACTAATTGAACCAGAACTATTTTGAGTTTCACAACTGGGCTGAATCCTGGTGCACTTTAGGAGCGGTATCCACTAACAGGCTAATTTATGTTGCAAGTAGATGTGAAAGAAACTGTGAAAGAGAGACTCTCTCTACCTCTGTGTCGGCGTGTCCAGTCGAGTCGTGCGGAGTCGGTGTGGCCTGGCTCTGTATTTTCTCTTCCCGCTCCTCTGTCTCCAGGAAGTGTTGCAGCTCCATGCTGTGCACCACAGTGTCGGGATTATTATGGGGTGTTTTGTTGAATTCCGGCTCGAGGTGCAGAGCTCTGGCTGAGGCGCGGCTGGAGTTCAGAGCTCCTCTACGATCTTTCAGACGAGCCTGTAGGATCTCACATAGCTTAGGGGAAGAGCTCTGGAACACACACACACACACACACACACACTATTATCAAGGTAATTCATGCTCAAGGCAGAAGGTTTCAGTTTATTATAATCTCTTAAACAGGCACAGTTATGTCTAATCGTGTGTAATTGAGATCTGTGGGTGGAAAGTTCAGTCGTGCTATTGTTTTACATTTAAGAGATAACGTGTGTGTGTATACACACACACACACACACACACACTCACCTTTGAGTTCATCTCAGTCCGTTGAATCTTAGTTGGACTTTTTTCTAAACTTTCTAAACAGGTCCGTTTCAGAGCAGGACTTGCCGACTCGTACCCGTGCAGCTGCCTGTGGCCTGGCATCGTTACAGACGCAGGTGACACCGTTGCATTCGGGCCTCTGGGGCTTTCGAAGGTCATGGAGCGCACTGCGGTGCTGGAGGGCAGAGGCCTGGCAACGGGGCGAGGACGGACAGGGGTGTGGCTGACATACACGGCATGGGGAACGAGGACAGGAACCAGGGAGCAGCATGGAGGAGGTGCAAATGATAACTGCACTGTCCGGGGACATGCCTCTGCCCCTGGTGTAACCGTGGGGGGAATGGGGGATAACACTGAGTCTTTCTGTTGCAGCTGAGACGTCTCTTTCACATCACTCTGCTTCTGAACATTACTGAAATTAACAGCAATAAGAGGCAGTGTTAGTTCATTATATCCTTTACCAGCATTTTTTCACTTAGTAAAAGCAATCAAATGTATATTTACAGGAATAATTTATAGGATTCATAATAATAACAACAACAATCATAAAAATAATAATAATAATGGCATTAGAAATAATAAAAAAAAACTAAGGCTACACTATCTATTAAATAACTAATGTATTTAATAAGCATATTAATTTAAAATAAAACGCCACAGCCTCTACAGTTTTATTGCCAACATTTCTTATTGGAGAGAAATGTTTAAAGGTTTTTCACCCAGCCTGCTGGTCCAGCTGCATTTTACAAATCTCAGCGAGGTGGTCCATTTTACTCAGATAGAAAACTCCGTTAGCTGCATCACCTGAAACAACAAGAGACCATAACAGAGCCATGAGCACTCTGGAGACAAACCTCTGTACTCAAGCTGGAAATCAGATCATGACATCACGCACTCACTTGTGATTTTAGTGGGGCTTGTCGGAGCAGAGTTAATCTTCCTGCGATCTTCCTCAATGCTTTTGGCCAGTTTGACCAGAGAATGATGTCGTGTGAAGCCACGCTTAGTGCTGGGAGAGCAAAAAAGGTTTTTAGTACAGTTATCTACAGACGAGCGGGACTCCAGGGGCCGGGGGCCAGAAGGAGCCTCAACCTGCAAACCTGCAGGAACGGAAAAAGGGAAGGACAAGTCAGCAAATTATCTACAACTTTAGATTTATTTTAGTCAAAGGAAAAGGCAAATACAAAATAAATCAGATGGAGTGTTTTGTATGAAGGTATAAGCTGTGTAACTCCACTAGGTGGCGCTGACCTCGTAAGGACAGATCATCTGGTCCAGTCCATTTAAACGCTGGTTTTCTTCCTCGTTCTTCCGTCACATGCACTTTCTTAATAAGCTTAAGACTGCTGAGGACATTAGAGATGTCATATAGACGACGAATCTTGGCTAAAAACACAAAATGGAAAAGAATTAAATATGTCCATGAAATGTTTTTCAAGCATTTCGTTCCTGACAGACATTATTAAAGCTCATGTGAACTGTATTTTACAGGATTTTAATATTTGTCAGAATACTCATTCTCAGACTAATTCCTGTGTTCAGTGATAACTAATTTCAGTTTAAATGACAACATTAGGTTTATTCTATACTTTATTTTAAAATATATCTAGAAGTGATGTAGTAATATTATCTGCTGATGAAAGCGCTAATAAACTAAACCAAATCATGTGCAGGAACTCGTGATATTACTGATTAACCATTAAACAATTAATCACAGTAAAGAATTTCATCAATTGAAAAAATTACTAACCGACACTTTACTTTGCACAATAAATCACATGTTCACTTATCGAATAACTTTAGTTTTAGTTCAGCCCAGACACAGGACTAGACATTGAGTGAGAACAGAACGACTAGAGAACGACTAGAGAACGACTTCCAAAAGCCTCACTGCTGTTTTTTTATTCTATTTGTTTAAACTTTATTCATTTGTCTCATGTTACTAATTAGGTGGGATTGTGCTGCTAGAATTGTTTAAATAACATTTAACCCCCCACAAATGTGGATCTCATTATCATTAATTATTAGTGATTATACAGTTATTGAATGTTAACATGTTTAACGATCGGTGAAATAAAAAAAGTTCAAAGCTAAATGAACAAATCCTAACAGCAAGAGTCAAAATGAACACAGTGTCTCAGTGTTCGCAGGAGCTCTTCTTGAGGCATACACCTGAAATCCTCTTAACACAACATGGAAACATTTCCGAACAGAGGAACAGTTCCTGTTCCAAAAATGAATGAACTCATGTACCTGTTACAACGAGAATTCCATACAATTCCTACAACCATTTAGTCCCTGGATCCTGGGATATCGCACTAACCATAAGGACAGACAGACAAGGTGAAAACAAACACTACCACCACCTAGTGGTATGCAGAGGCATAAACATGAAGGAGCTCTACTGTAGGTGTTCACCTGGTGTATCTGACCTTAGGCCGCTGACCTCTGAGCTTTCTGACTGTCAGATCAGGAGTTTTAAAGCAATAATTATTTTTTGTGGTTTGAATTTGGACGGTTAGTGTACAGTGGCGTCCCTGCCTGTGTGGAGCACTTACTCAGGGATATATTAGAGAAAATACTACACATGTAATAAACAAACCCTTAACATCCTGGACTTATTTGAGCCAGGCCTCAGCACTACCCCTCTCTAATGATTCTACGAGGAGCAATGAACACATTAGTGTTGAAGTGTGGTGTGTTACTCACTCTTGAACTTGCTCTTGTCTTGGTCCACCACCTGGTCTTCTCCGATCAGGATCTTGGCAGCGATTTCCAGACTCACCACACGGGGACTCGACACGAGGAAGAGCATAACAAACTTCTGGCTCATCACACGCAGGGACTTGTCCTTACGGCTCGCTATTCACGAGAAAGTGCGGTATCAGTACTGTCATACACGTATCGCTCTAAATGACAATTAAATCAAAGTGCTCCATGCGCTCTAATCTACAACAACACACTATAAGACATATTCTTCTGAGCGACTCTGTGAGGAGAGACAGTACAATGCACAGTTAAGGATAATGTGTGTGTGTGTGTGTGTGTGTGTGTGCTCCGGGCTTTTAATGGGAGAGATTTAGCTGCACACTCACCCCCTTTAGCATCGATGGAGGTTTCGCTAAGGCTCGCCTCCCTCTGTGTGATTTCTCCATCGGTGTCCTCGTTCTCTTTCTCCTCTCCCTCCATCTCCAGCATGTCCTCTGCGTGTTTCTGGCGTATCTGATGGATCTGCTGGTTATAGTGGTGTTTCTCTCCCTCTCTCTGTAGCAATGCTAGAGTGCGTGCTAGCTGAGCACGGCCGTGCCACGTGTAGCGGTTTTTAGCCAAACGGCTGACCATGTTCAGGCTCTCCAGGACGTTCATGATGTCATAAATACGCCGCCGTTCCACATCTGAGAGAGAGAGCGAGAGAGAGAACATACAGTTTAACCTGATATCCACAGAACTGTCATTGCTATTGATAATGTAATAACCTCAGGTGTCGCTTAAGAGCCCAAACCAGTCAATTTTAACAGGCTGCACGTGTGTGTGTGTGTGTGTGTGTAAGACATGAGAAAGCACAACAGACTGTATACACTTATTGCAAGATCCAACAACCTGAAAATGTCTTCAAAGACACAGAGAATGTGTTGAAATATCCGAAACCCATACAGTATTATTATATTATTTATCCTGTTTGTAAGAGACTCACTCAGTTCAACAGCAACGTCATCCAGGCAAATGTCGTTGTTCACAGCTGGATTTGGATAATCTGGATATCGAGCTAAAAATTTGTGACACAGCAACCCCAGACTCTTCTCTTTACGGCTGAGCTGCAGCCTCTCTGATTCTTCTCCTTGTTCTGCATCCTGTAAAAAAATAATAAAATAAAAAATTTCAAATTACACGTCAGAACAGACAGACAGTTGGGTCACATACACACCCCGGCCCAGCATGCCTGAGTCAATGCATGTGGACATGTTAATGTGAAGCGTCCCAGACAGCACTATCCAGTATCACATTATTAATCTGTGTAAACACACCTAACATCATAAGATCTCTACAGGAGGCTATGTAGTTAGACTTTAACAACAGCAGGTAGTATAGCTATGTGGCAATATTACAGTGGAAGGCTTTTAATTTATAATGTCTCATTCTGAAGAATTTTGAAGTATTTCTGTGTAAAAGAAATTTGTGTGTAAGTTATATTCTATTCTGTGTTTTTCAGTCTGAGTTTGTTTGATAGAAGCATTGCTCAAAAGATGAAAAGTTGCTTTACACAGCTGAAGGGTCAGACCTTACAGACAGAAGTGTGTGTGTGTGTGTGTGTGTGTGTGAACCCAGACTGGCTCTGATTCATCACAATATTAATCAACACCATGAGGGGTGGCACAAGTTTAAACCACAGAACAGTAACACAGCATGAAGACCTTCAGGGAAAACACCAGCAGTGTGTTCAGTCTCTATGTGTGTTCCCAGCTCAGGGGTTCTCACACTAGGGGTTGTGACCTCAACTGATTTCAAATTGAAACTTAAACCTGAAATCTACCTAAAAATAATTAAGCTAAAAAATACAGAAGATAACAAGACCTTTATGGGTTTGAAGGTTACATGAGATGTTCTTGAATTTAAACACTAGCTATACTAAAACATCAGGTTAGTGTTAATGTTCAATAATGGTCTAAAATCACACACAAAATCATGTGGTTTAGGAAACAACCCTAATGGGACGTGTACGCTGCAATACTGTAATGAAGTGTGACATTTCTAGCAAAAAATGTATACAATAGAGTCAGAACCATAAATATTTTAACCGTGATGAAGTTGATAATTTAGAGTATATTTGAGCTGAAATTAACTAATATGATTCATATCAAATAATAGATAATAAAATTAATTTCAATGTTACATATCAGTGTTCACTCAATCTGTAGAAATCTACCCTTAAACTATAGTTGAAAGTCTGTTATTTTCATTTTCATTATTCATCTCCATGGTACACAGCTCAAACAAAAGAGAATAAAACAATAGAAAATCAGAAAATCAGTTGAGCCCTAATACGTAACCCTGCAGTACACCTCTGCTAAAAACATACACACATGACACGATATTGATAAATGTGAACAGTTCTTAATCACGATCATTTGTTTTAAAAGAAACTCAAAATAAATAAATTATTAAGTGCACACATAAAGAGGAAAATAAACTACACATGAAGGGTGACTGCAGTGTGTAATTCTTTACTCGTCACATTCTGAATCCTACATCAGTTGAGTTACTTTGGCCTCTATCAAAACAACCACACAACAATCTGACTTAAGTGCGTAATAAAAAATATTATTTCTGACAATTAATAAAAACTGAGACACCTGTATTTGCTAATGAACCCTTTATATTCTTCATAAAACTTTATACACAGTACATAAATACAGCCAGTAAAACAAACCTTGGACGAATTAGCTTTCAGCGTCTCAGTACCTGAGAGGAGTTTAAAGTTTCCTCCGTGCTGTGCTTCTCTTTCTCTCGGTTGCGTATCTCTGGACTTGCAGCACTGATCAGCATTTTTAGGTTGGACGTGGGTGTCCACGGCTCCCCTGCCGGCATCTCGGAGCCCTTCGTGGGGGTGGATAGAGGTCCCATGACCTTCTGAGCTTCCTGAGATTTTCCTGAGATTTTTACCTGCGGCTCCACAAACACCACGTTCTTCTGTTAAAGAGGATGGACATTCACATCACTGGCACAATCAGTAACTTAATGCAGTGTGCTGGTTAGTCCTGGTCTGGGGGTTAACTAGTAAGTACAATCTGGACCTGCAGGTTAATTTCGAGGCTGAACAGACAGACACTAACCCTCTCATGAGCTGCAGCTGAACTGCTGGGGTTCGTCTCAAGCTTCTGGTTCAACTGCTGGACATCCAGTAAAGTGCTGCTCATCTTCCACCTGCAGTGTGCGGGAAAAGCACGGCTACTAGTTAGAATAGTCAGAGATCGGTTAGTTACTTATCATATCGTTCATGTCCCCTAGAGAGAGATGACCTTTTCTTCACTCCATTATACACTCTGTTAGAGATCATCACAGTGCTGTGATCAGTGTGTAATGCACACAGGTTTAGTGATGCAGTAAAGCTGATCGCGCACCACTAGCGGACACACACACACACACACACACGCGGAAAGTTATTTTGACTTCAAATGGCCGCGGGCTGGTCAGCAGGACGCCTGGCGCTAACTGACATCCGCTCTGCCGAAGCCTACGTGTAAGGTCCACGCCCACTGCACGAACATAACCCAATGAGCGCAAAGCACCAGTGTGTCGTCACACACGTAGCAGCCAATGAGCGTGCAGCGGGAAACGGAATTCCACAGGGGCGCGCGCTGGTGCGCACTTTTTTGAAATGTTGGCGCGGAATTTCCTGCGCGAGAGCCCGAAGTTTGGAGCTCGCACTTCTACCTGAGATAACGTTTAAGGCGCGAGGGTCTAAACCCTCAGAAACAACGGCAGCAACTATACAGGATTACGTCATCCTTTAATTCTCACACACAATCAGTCCAGACTAACCAGACTCTCTCTCTCTCACACACACACACACAAATTTGCCCGTGTAGCCGGGCTGGTTAAACTTCCAGCTAATCAACAAACACACACACACACACACACAGTCAGATATATGTGTTTAAATAAAACCCCTGGCTGTATGATCAGCACATCTGCTCCAGCTGTGGTCCTGAACCCTGACACCAGGTCCACATCTGCACTGAGAGTCGAATCAGCCCTAGCGTTAGCTGCTTCACTCATTAGCATGTTTGCTAGTCCTGTTCACACAGCTGTAACGCACTGTAAAGGTGATCTATTATAGATCTGTAGTGTGTGTGTGTGTGTGTGTGTGAGATAAAGCTGTTTATTTTTTAAAACAGATTAACACAGACACACACTCCTGCCCCGGGGTGACCCGAGCAGCGGAGGATCAGGCCGGGGGGAGAGCGGGGAGCTCCAGGGTCCTACTCCAGTCTGTTCGGTTCTGTATAAATCTGTAAGCACTACTCACCCGGGTCGGAACATCTCGTCTTCGGTTCGGTTAAAATCTGCCCCAGGGGTTCGACAGGTCCATGGAGAGGGCAGATCCCGCCTCGGTTCAGCTGGTACACTGTTAGCACGCTAGCTAACTAGTAATAAAGCCGTAACAAGCAGCTGTAGACACACACACACACACACACACACACACTAATAAACTCTAACTGACAATAAAGAAAAGTTTTCCTAATCACAGTTGCGACTAACAGGATGAGAATCCAGGACAGAAAGTGTTAATGCAGCTGAAACTCCCGCCTGTAAAGTGAACACTGCGCGCTTTATCCCGCCTATTACACACACACTCACACACACACACACATATACACACGCACACACGTAGCCGGGGAGGAGGGGCGTGAGAGAGAGAGAGAGAGAGAGACAGAGAGACTTTACACTAGAGTAAAGGACTGAACTGTAATAACAGGTACATCACTGTGTATCATTTATCAAAATATTTATTAATTATTATTATGATTGCTATAATTATTATTACTTTTGTGCTGAATGTAAATAGATCAGAAGACGTGCTGAGTGTGTACACCGGGTGGGCGGGGCTTACAGGAATGTTTGCTCACCTGAGAGTCCAGGCTTTGTGTTAAAATGGCTCACTGTGGCCCCGTCCCTTATGACGTCATCGAGGTGCCTTGGTCGAGTGAGTAATAGTGATCAGAGGACACTTACAACAGTGCAGTGAAATAATGCTGATAGTTATGGCACCCTGCTCTCTTAATACAAGTAAGGCGTGGCCATGAGTTAATGAGTGAGATTATTACTCCCACAAGGGTTTTGTCTGACTAGAGATTACGTAGATTGTTGTGTTTCTCTTGAGGATTACTCTTATTGTCGACACCCCTCCTCACTTGTGGGACTGAGGAGTTTGTTGGTTTCATCCTACCTCCAGGCCAATTAGAGGCTTTCCAGTAGGTTTCCCTCAGGGGCAGAAGGCTCAAGGGGACACAAGGGGAGGTGTTAGGCAGCACTAGTTACTGATTGGAGGCTATCTACTCTCCATGACATAGAAGCTGCACTGCTTGAGGTCTAAGGTCCTTTTGGTCAATGACACTATCAACACTATTTGTATTTTTCACTAAAGCCTATCTTCCCAAACTAATGCGCACTTGTAATGAAAATCATTTGGTACATCAGAATGTAAAAAAAGAAATTATATGGCTACTTAAATATTACTGCTGTTGGCTTTTTTTTTAGCAGCAGCTTGTCCATAGGGCTAAATCAGTACTAAATACCCAGGATTTAAAAGCCTCTGTTTAACAGGTAGAGTTATGGCATTCCATCGATTTGCTCACTTTTCTAGATGCTGTGCAGTCATAGGGCAGATTTGTGGAGTGAGGACTACAATAATTACTAATAGAAGTCCACTGGGGCAGAAATCACACTGCCCCATGCACAGAGGTGGAGCGAGGGTGGAACTGCTGCAGCCCTGGACAAAGCCCACAGGTTTGGTTATTTTATTCTGTGGCTCTGGTCATGTTGCCTAGGATGTCAACCATTTTACCTTTTAATTTTAAACTATTCAAATGTGTGATGCTTAAAATGTAAGTATCACAGTTAATCTTTTACAAACCCCTCATGCCTACTCGTCTTTGATATTCATTTAACAGTGCAGTTCTGTGGTCTCTGTGCTACAGTACCTTAAACATACTGATGTGTATCTTACTCAAAAATGAATGCCATAATTTCTTGTGGGGCTTCTCAATCATAAACTCCTGGGGTGTTTAAATTATGTAATGCTAAAATGGCTATTTTATATAGTAAATATTTTATATATGAATGGTAACCAGTATAAGGAACCAAATCAATCTTCAGACAATTTGTGGTGTGAGTGATCAAATCTTAATCTGATCAGAGGATGTCTTCAGTCCACTGACGCTGGCCTTTGATGCAGTCAAGTGAAATCCAATCATGATCCAATCACTGAAAGCACACGCTGACTCAAATTGCAGAGGGGCCTCTTATTCAACTGCTAATGATAAGACTCCCATCAGGATCGCTGCTGCATGGATTTACTCGACTCAGTCATCCCATATATAACAATCAGCTGATCAGAGCCCACTGATTTATTCTGGATGTTCTCAGAGGTATATTACTTGTTAATATTACTCTGTGCAAAGTTTTATATTGTACAATCACTCTATGTTTCAGTTTTTCCTCTTTCTCTACAGACCATCATGCAGATCAGGACTAAACATTACTCTTCAGTAAGCACAGTGAGTTTTCTTAAGAAGCCTTAAGGCACATATTAACTAATAATTCAGTATTCTCTGCACAACTCTTGTTTTTTTGTGTATGATAAATGAATTGTATTTGCTTTGACTTGTATTAGTGTATCTAACTCATTTTGATAATTTATTATATAGTAAAATGTTCATGTATGCAAAAGTCTAGTTTTAAGCCAATAATGTGATATCTCTGATTCCTCCAAGTAATTTTTTCATGTCCGTTATGCACATACAGGAAATTCTAGTCTGACATTGTTTGCAGTTTGATATCAACCATTCACTTTTATTAAAGTAAGATTTGATGTACACACAATTGTATATGTTAAGGGGAACACTTTGCACTATATTGTGCATTAAGTCATTAAGATTATCATCATGTAATGCTGTGTGGTTTTATAGATCCTGTCTGCTCAACATCACCCACAGTGTGGCACCTGAGATGAAGTCATCATTTATCACAGTCAATAAGTTTAAGACACACTCACAGTCCTGAATACAAGTTTATTTAAAAATATGTGAAGGAGAGATCATTCGGTTATTCGGAGCGCAAAATCCGTCCTGCATTCGGGCTGTCGTTTAGCACGCCGACGCTGTGTGGAGGCCACAGCTGCAACAAAACCACACTGTATGTCAGTTTACAGGTTATATGCTATATAAATTATTTGGATAAATACAGTAGTTGAATTCACATTCCCTTTGTGTTTAGTTTAATGTACTGCTTGGCATAAAAAGTGCAAGATAATTGAAATAATGTTAGCTAGGCTAATCAGCTAGCAAAACACATTACTTTTACCAAATGACATCCCTGTCATATACAGTTAGTGATTTTCCTTGCTCTGCAACAACAACTTTTATTCAGAGAATAAAAGTCCTAATGACCTGATTATATGAAGCATGTGTGCGGAGAGCAGGAAAAACACTAAAATGTGCAGGACCAGAGGTTCTTTAGGACCAGGGTTGGGAACCAATGATCTACGGTGGATCTACCTAGGAACGTTTTGATAGCAAGCTGTGTGTAACACTGTATTAATAATTTAGAGACATCTTCTGATAGAACCATGTTACATGATAACCTTTAAGCAAGTTACGTAAAGAGAAAAACTGTTTAATTTCAGTTTAACATACATGGATTGTATTATTAAAGCCTGAGGGTACACAGGTACACAGTGTTTAAGGCTGCATCCTAGAATAGTATGATCTGTACCAAAAGTTAATGCCAGTGACTTTTTTTTTGCCTTCCACCAGAGCATAAGCTCCAGCAAGCTTTCTCCCATTAGCAGGTAAGTTTGCTGATGAAGCTACAGGCTTTAAATAGAGATCTGATATAAACATGCTGAAAAAAGCTCTGCATAGATTACAGGTCAAGTGGCCCTAAGCAAAAGGTAAACAAAATCATAAATGCTGTAGGTAAATAGTGCAACCTGTTGTCCTGTGTCTTACCTTTACACACACTCGTCCCTGTATAAGTCCATAAGGTACAGGGCCGTAAGATCGCGAATCTGTAGAGTTCTGCAAATTATCACCTTCCAGCCATACATGACCTCTTGGTACCTAACACACACACACACACATACACACATACACACATACACACATACACACAGTCATAAATTGGCAAATCCAATCTGCACCATTAATATGGATATACAGTATGTTCGAACAACACTTATCTCCATTGTTTAATCAAAGTTAAAATCAATGCACTCCAAAACTGGGGTGTCTCAGAACAACACACATTAATCATTTAACATTATTAGGTTTAAAACATTGTACTTTTGTAATGACACAATATTTGTGTGATCTTTCCCACCTTCCTTCCAGCATGTTATAACAACAATCTGTGCATTAGAGTGTAAAAATATTAAACATGGCTAATAAAACCCTCTATGAGATCTAATGTGCTCTGGTGTGAAGGGTTTGTCAGATCTCACAAAAGTTCCACTCCAAATTTATGTCCCAGGAGGCACATTATGAACTGATGTATGTATAATTCTCTGCTTTACTCCTGTACAAAGCTGATGTGAAGTTCTGTGAGTGCTGAACCATGTTTTTTCTTTTTAAGTAACTTGCTTAAAGGTTAACATGTAAAAAAGTTCTGATTCATGCAGGCACACAAATACCCAGGTGTTACACAGTCAAGAACACAGAACCCAGTGACACACAGAGTTTATACTTACAAAAGTGTGTGTCTTAAATGTATCCATTGGTCCACTAGTGCACACTTTATCTCCTTCCAGTCCAATAACTCGTTTACAGATGTTCATGTTTGGGTCGCATGGGCTTTTAGCAATCACAATGTCCCCCCTGAAAGTTTAAACACCCACAACACACACACTTTTTGTCTTTTTCTGTACATCACCAGAATGGATTTGAAATGAAGCACTTTAGATGTGACCACACTGCACCGTGACAAAACAAACTGCACTCACTTCTCTATGCGGTACAAGTGCCTGCTGAAACGCTCAGAAAACACCACGTCACGATTAGTGATGGTCGGCTCCATTGATGGTCCTGAACACTTAAGGCAAACCAGAAACAGATTTTATAAACATCACAAACCTTACAGTCAGGCATGGTCATATCACTTTAACAAAAAAATATCACTTTAGGGAAACCAATGTTCTGTGAACTTACCACGACAAACTCTCCGATGTACTCGAAGGTGCAGTGTGCGATGCATCCATATTGAACAGCGTAGCCAAAAAAACCCAACACTTTGCTGAACAAACGCTGTGACATCACGCATCCCTGCAGAACGTCTGCATCACACTCTGTAGGATCACCACCACTGTAACACACAGTCTCACTTTACACTCACTTTCATACACAGACACAATATCAGCAACATTATTATTATTATTATTATTATTATTATCATTATTATTGTAGTAGTAGTTAGAGCATCTTTCACGCATGTAAAATTAATGTTTGTGTAGCTCAAAGTTCTTTAAAAAGGAAATAAAGCCTAAGAAATCATTAGACTCCAGTAGGAGAAGCGGTAGTTTAATTGTTATGACATTGTAAGCTTCCCTGGTGTACAAGGGATAGAAAAACTCTGACAAACACATATAAAAGACAAACCGCTGATAAAATACCAAGATTTCATTCAGGGGAAAAATTAAACCAAAATCAAAATCATGACAAAATGTTTTCTATCCTTAATGTGAAATTAGAATGTAAAACAAAAATGTACAACAAAAAACTAAATTTTAGAGGGAAAAAATCCTTCAATAAACGGGTTAAATAAGTTGAACTAATCACAGTTAATCTTATGTAATTATCATACAGTGATCATTAATATAAATATTCTGGGGAATAAAAGCAAGTTTCTGTAGGACTTTCTTGACATCTTGGTTTTAGTAGAGTGCTGCAGCCATACACACACACACACACACACAGCTTCAGAGCATGTAGACTCTCACTGCTCAAACACATTATAGATCATGAGAAAGGTGAAATATGTTCCCTAAAAACATGAGATCTGAGTTAAAGGCAGAATGACGTCATCAGGAGTTCCCTCCAAAATGTATTAATGAACAGAAACTCCACAGCAAACTTAATTAGCTGTATAATTTAGCAAAATAACGGGACAGGTACTTATTACACAGAGCCTGTTGGTGGTGGAAAACATTTTCCCCAGATTAATGTTTATTAAGATTCTCTTTGTCTTGAGTATTTGCATTAAGCTTAGTTTAAACATCTGAAACAATTAATATGAGCGACGGCGTTACAGACAGGTCATTTTGTATATGTTCATAAATATTTTTATAGAGTTCACGTCCCTTAAAACACGAGTGTGTGCGTGAGAGGCAATGTTTGTGTAATAATCTTACCTCAGGGTTACAGAGGTAACATTGTATTTACTTCCGTCTCTGTGACCTTTGACCTCGCGAATGTGAAGCTCTGATTGGCAGCGCGATTATACGTCATCTGCTTTCCTCAATCAGACATGGCGGCGCCCGGGGAGAGCGCGTCTAAAGGCACCCGTTTACCGGGAAGCGCTACCAGTTTCCAGAAGAAGTCTCGCAGTAAACTCATCCAGATTCCCGGAGCGAAAGCGTCCGTCCACACGGGGCAGCTCACCGTCTCCTCCGGGGTCCCGTCACTGGACTGCGCTCTCGGTCAGTGTGTGTGTGTGTGCGAGAGAGAGAGAGTAGTGCAGGAGAAATGCAGATGGTGTGTGTGTGTGTGTGTTAGAGTGACTGTGCGAGCGATTTTTAGCGGGAATGAGAGAGTGTGCGCATGCGAGAGTGTGAAGATGGTGTGTGTGTGTGTGTGTGTGTGTGTGTTAGAGTGAAGATGGTGTGTGTGTGTGTGTGTGTGTGTGTGTGTGTGTGTGAGAGTGAAGATGGTGTGTGTGTTAGAGTGAAGATGGTGTGTGTGTGTGTTAGAGTGAAGATGGTGTGTGTAAGGCAGTGATCAGCCTGAAGTACATTTACATTTAGTATAAATAACCTGAAGTGTAGTTGTGATTGTGATCGCTGGTGACCTGCACAGCTCCTGTGTGATGTACAGAGACTCAGAGATCCAGAGAGGACAGAACTTTTTTGTTTTTTGTTGAAAAGTTTTGTTTAATGGTTTTATTTGTAGTTCCAGAAGCACTGAGTTGTTGTTGTTGTGTGTCATTAGGAGGAGGACTGGCAGTGGGAAGCCTGCTGCTTATCGGTAACATCTCACTCCGACACCTTACAGTCTCCACATAACACACACACACACACACACACATATACACATAGGGCTGGGCGAGATGACTGAAAACTATATCACGATATTAGTGTTTCATATCGGTCGATATCGATAATTATTGATATTTTTTATGACCCGTTTAAAATAAGGACCAGGAGAAAAATATATTACATTTAAACATTTTTATTTTAAACTTAACCTTCCTCTGA
>JAQMYK010000007.1:1794726-1805740 GCA_030014345.1 Clarias buthupogon
ACACGAGTCGTTTACGAATCATTTAGAAATGGGGTAAAATTAAATCTATTTTTGGAGAAAACTAAAGTGTTTTTTGAACTTGCATACATGTAAACCTGTTTTAAGAGACTCATAAAGCAATATTAACAACCTTTAAAATGGCATAATAGGGGCACTTTAAACCATTGTCACTGTCCCACGCCATCACACAGGCAAAGCACACACACGGCCAGAGAATCTAGAAAGACTTCCAGCGAATGCAGTGCATCCAGACTATACGGCTAACATTACCTGCCTGTGACAGTGATACCTCTCTTCCAGATGTGCTAAAGAATGTTTTATTCATGGTTTGAGCTGCAGAGTGACTTGGCAGGTGAGGAAGCCCACCCTTCCTGCAAACAACCATGTACTCTGTGTCACCAGACCAGATGAAAGGAAAACTTTACACAGTCAACCCACCTAGACCACACAACATTTCTGGAAGGAGTCTCAGATATGCGGACTAGTGTGCAGTTATTCTCAGTGACATCAACTTTCTCCTGGGCAACCACCATTTTCCCTGTACCAAGAAGTCTCCAAGAGCCTTGTCTTGAAGACCATGCTGCCCCCTCACTTCATATCATCCCAACAAATATCGTTGCCACAACCTATCACTTGGAATTTAACGGTGCAGTTACAGTGCATCCCAAAGTTTGGGATCTGGTCAGTTCATTTCATTAAGTGGGATTGAGCTCAGAGCTCTTTACAGCTCAGTTCAGTTCTTCTACTCCAAGCTTAACACACCATTTCTTCATGGACCTGGCTTTGTGCCCAGGGGCATTGTCATGCTGGAACAGGTTTGGGTCTCTTAGTTTCAGTCAAGGATATCTTGATGCGACAATATACAAAGATGTTTGTGGCAGTTGTGTGGTTACTGAAGCCTACAAGACCTTAAAGAAACCATTTAAAATCAGTTCAGCTGAAACTCATCAGGGATCAGTTCTGTGTTGTATTAAATTTTTTTGTGGAAATACATTTATTGTCACTTATTCCAAAGTCAATTTGTAAGTTATTGTTGTTATTTATATATGTTTGAATTTGAGGGGGTAACATGTTTTAGTTTCTCTATAATTCTACATGTGGTGCATACTAAACTAGTGACACATTGGATAGAAGCAAAACATCCAGTGTGGTTGTAGCAAATTGTTTGCTGAGTTTGTTTAGAATTGTAAAGAAAAATAGAATCAGGATATTTATATGACTGGATATTTACAGAATTGCAATACACATACAGACACACACACACTCTCTCTCTCTCTCTTTCTCTCTCTCTGTCTCTCTCTCCCTCCCTATATTAATGTTTTATACCTGGGGCAGTTTACAATATTTAGTAGCATGTTTTGGGATGTAGAAGGAAGCCAGAGTAAACCTACTTAAAGCCACTTGCTGTACCACACAGTTGGCCTCTATTATAAATCAGCTCACGCAGACGGAATGCTCAGAAGGAAAATACTAAGAAAGAACCAAATATGTAGGTTTTGTTGTTGCTGTTTTGCAGGTTTGGTGCGTTTGACCGGTGTAAAGAGCTGGTCGAGGCAGGTTATGATGTTCGACAGCCTGATAAAGAAAATGTCACTTTACTGCACTGGGCAGCCATAAATAACAGAGCAGATCTCATCAAGTAAGATTTCCCCAGTCTTTCTCATTTTGATGTGTTTTATGTAAAAAAATTATTTCACTTCAGTGTACAGTGTAGTTTATGAGTAAACTTTTGCCTTGGCTTAATAGCCGTTAAGAAGTTGTTTAAATTTAGTGGTATTAAAATGTTAGCAATCTTTTAACCTATCATTTAAATTTATAAGTGTTCATAAAAGGTAATACAAATTTTAAACGAAAAGGTTTAATGCAATTAATTGAGAGATTTAAATTGTGTTTATATTTTCATTTGGTTTTGTCTGTAGGTTTGTAATTTGTAATGTGTGAATGAATATGTATAAATCACAATGATCAGATTGTCCCTGATGAACAAGACAAGGGTGACGGTCACGGTTTGTAACAGGGGAGAACTTGTTTTTTAAAAACTTGTTTTATTTGAATATTGAATATTGTATATTCAAACATTCCCGTCCAATAATTTTTAAACTAATAATGTTTTAAACAGATTTGTCAAAAAAGAGGAAGCCATTATGTCCTTTAACATTTCTGTAAAATATTCTAATTAATAATCAAGATGATGGCCCTGGAATGCATTGATACAAAAGTTTCCTTATGATGATTTCATTATTATAACAGCAATTGCTCAAAATGTTTAAGCCATAAACAGTTTTCTACCCAGGTCTCCATCAGTGAATGGCTGGTGACCTCAACAAAATGGAGCTTATATTAACAGAAACACATTTCCTGTTAACCAACTGCAACCGTGTCCTCATAGCACTCCGTTATTGAAAGGGTTTATTTATGGTCACACTGTCTGGTATCAAACAAATGAGGATGGTTACCCTAATCTCAGGGTTTCTTCCTCCTGTTCATTGCAGGGAGTTTTTCCTTTCCATCACCACCACCGGTTTGCACATTTAGTGAAAACAGTTTTTACAATTTATCAGAATTTTTTTCTGCAACCTAAGAAGGAGACCAGCATGTATGTGGGGGGGAAAAAAAGAAATTAAAAATTATGGTGTAATATCCATATGACCATGCTTGGCAGACATGTTTATGTTTAATCACTTTTAATCAAGTTTAATCATAATGGATTACTAAGCATTACTAAGTGAAAACTTAGTATTTTCTGCATGCAAAAAATTATATTTTTGCTCGCTCTAACTCTTGGGTGCACGCTTAATGGCTCTGTGCTCTTCAAGCTTGTCACTGTAACAAAATGGCCAATGCTGAAAACCCACCCAAATAATATTAGTTGTATTATTTTTTTGCATGCAAAACCCAGTACCTTCCCTTTTTTGTCTGAAAAGTTTCATTTTATTAAAAGTTAAAATAATCTACATTTTTTCTTGTGTGTGTATATTTGTCACACTTAAATGATACAGGTCATTAAACCAATTTTGATATTACACAAAGATAACCCAAGTAAATACTGTTTTTAAATGATGATTTAATTTACTAAAGGAAAAAATCTGTCCAAACCAGCCTAGCCCTGTGTAAAAAAGTAATTGTTCCCTAAACCTAAAAAATAGTTGTAAATGGCAACAACTGCAATGAAGTGTTTGCGATAACTAACAATGAGTCTTTCACAACACTTTGAAGGAATTTTGGCCCACTCTTCTTTTCAGAATTGTTTTGATTTAGCCACATAGGAGGGTTTTGGAGCATGAACGGCTCCTTCCGGATTTTCTGGTTGAGTGCAGAATTCCGAGTGCAGAGTGCAGGTTACATAAATTATGGCAAGTCTTCCAGGTCCTTCCAGGTGTAAAGCAGCACCCAGACTATCAAACTACCACCACCATGTTTGACTGTTATTTTCATATGGACACACAGCTGCTTACTCCTAATCCTGTGAGTTCACATCTCATTGTGTATATGGAAATGCTTTTATTTAAGAAAAAATATATAAATAGAGATCACTTAAATGCTTAGTAGTGATGCATCTTTACTAAGCATTTAAGTGATCTCCATTTTTTTCTGATCATGTTTCTTCCACAAAGTTGAGAGTTTAGCTCTATCCTTACAGTTCATAACATGATTCCAGTAATTTCAAATCTACTTAATTGTTTTTGCTGCTTGATTCAGGCCAATAATTTAGCCCTTCTGAAATGCTAAATTTTTGGCCAGGCAGGATGTGTATGCAGACAAATATACATGTTTAATGTTTTTGAATCCTCCATTGCTGAACTTCCCTTCTCCTCAGTGAGGACTTGTCTGTCTGTGCCTGTGTTTTCACAGGGGTTTTCTTAGTGGTTAGTGTGCTAAATTGTCACAGTACCATACCTCATATACTTCTTTACAGTATGTCCATACGTCATTGAATAAATATTTATCGTTGCACTATTATGCGAGTAAGACTGTTGCTCTGTACAGCCATACATTATGTTTTGAATCTGTGTGTTTACAGGTATTATATATCTAAAGGTGCGATTTTGGATCAGTTGGGAGGAGATTTAAACTCTACCCCACTCCACTGGGCCATAAGGTAAATTATATACATAACATGTACATATGGTGTTTACGTTCTTTTATTATCATTTAATACATTCAATACAGTAATAGTAATAATGTCAGTACAATAAATTAATTTTAAGTGATGTCAGTTGGTTGAAAACTCATAAGCAGTTTTATAAATGTGACCTTAAGTTCTTGAGGTCACTTAGGATTTATCTACATTTCCTAATTAATGACTTGGCCTGAATTGTTCTGTATTAAAAGAAAGTTAGATAACCATCTTTTTCCTGGTTAATCCCTTAATGTTTTGATTTGGTGATGTTTAAACAAAAGTTGTAGGTGATTCCTTTTTGGGGTGAAAAAATGTGGAAAATCCAGTATGGTGGAAATTAAAATAATGGTCCTAATAGTGTGTCAGTGACAGAGAGCATTGTTAACTATTTGTTGTGTGCTCTTTTTTAAATCCACATCAAAATGATGCCATCATGTCAAAGGTCAATTTTGTATTACATTCTCCCTATCCCTATGTTACAAATCTGGATTAAGAAAAGCTGTGATATAAAAAAGATATATAAGAACTCATCAGTTCTCTTTCAGGACACCTTGAGTCTGCTTGTACAGTAAGTGAAGAAGAAAACACCGGAGGCTCTACGGCTAGGTCCTTATCAGGTTCATCAGGAGTACTAATCTTTATTTTATATGGTTTGAGGCCTAGGTTAGATATGCAGTTTTCCACACGTATTATATTTTTTGGAAAGTTAACTTTTTTTTTTTTTTTACTTTTTATGTCAGGTAATTAAATAAAAATGTTTGTTTCAACTTAAAAATTTTTTTTTATTAAAAATTTTGCCTCTTTTTTCCCAAATTTTTCCAGCTTTTCTCCCCTAATTTAATCGTGTCCAATTCCTCCCAGTCACTAGGGGGCTCCCACATTAAGCTCCTACAGCCACTCAGTCGGGAGGGCCGCAGACCAACCCACGTGTTTCCTCTGACCCACGTGACGTCACCGACCATTTTTTCGAACTGCTTGCTCACGCACCGTTAGGGGCGGTGTAACACACTCGGAGGAACAGCGCTATCTGCTCCCTCCGCTTACGTGAGCTCATAGACGCCCCTGATCGGCTAGAGCCGTCGTTAATGTGGGAGCACTAAATACCTCTTATCCCTCCCCTCTGAGAGAGCTCGGCCAATCAGCTCTCTCTAGGCCTCCAGCTGTGAGAGGCAACAGCATCACCCGGGGTTCGAACCAGCGATCTCCGGATGATAGGGCGAGCACTTTATCACTGTGCCACTCGGAGGCCCTGTTTCAGCTTTAATTTACTATAATAATTCATGTGAATCCAGTGGATTTCCTATGTTCCTTGGTGTGTGTTAAAGAAAGTGTTCCTGTGTGTATACTACTGTGCTTTTTTTGCTCTCGTTACCATGGAAAAAAGTTTTGTTAGGAGTTAGGAGAAAAGTTAGGAGCACTTTTTTTAGGAGTTAGAAAAAAGTTAGGAGCACTTTTCAAGTTACTGAAGGCATCTGTATAAACAGCGGTATGCAAATGTGCAACTTTTAGATCCACACAGACACTGCATTCAGGAGTGAACAAATTAACTTCATCGGATAATGAACTTTTATTTAGAGAAAAAAACAAGACAAGGAGCTGGTGATTAAGTTGGAGGCATCAGTTACCAAATATGTGCAGGGGTAGCTCAGTGGGTAAGGTGTTGGACTATGGATCAGAAGGTCCCAGGTTACAAACCCCAGCACCACCAAGTTGCCACAGATGGGTTCTTGAGCAAGGCCTGTTACCCATAGATGCTCAGATGTATAATGAGATAAAAATGTAAGCCTCTTTGGATAAGGGCTTCTGCCAAATGCTGTAAATATGAAAATATGTGCATTTACCACTACGATTGCCCTAACAACAGCTTGAAAGTTTTTTTTTGCAAGGTCGAAGCCTAATTCCTAGTCTAAAGGGAGTGTAAAAAAATTCCAGACTACAGTTCGCAGTAGATCAAGGTTGTAAGTGTTCAGCAGTGAATGAATTGTTTGGCCTAAATAATCTGCAATACAGTGAATAAGACGTTTAATGTGAAGAACGTTGTCCCAAATGTGAAGCATTGGAGTGACACGATCTCTCTTCAGGAGTTTTGCTGGAAAAAGGACTCAGAAAGGCACTTTATAAAATAGATGTTATCTAGAAGATGTGAAGGTGGCCAAAAGAAATACTAAAGCATGATCTCAATACATCATCTGTAGTGTTCAAGCCCAGTCACAACTAGCTTTTACAGCAGGACAATGATCCTAAGCAAACCTCCAAATTTGTAACAAAATAGTTTAAAGACAGCAAAGAAAATTAAAAGCAGTGGATCACAAAGCCCTGACCTCAATCCCAGAAATAAAGTTGGTAGATGTCTTGAACAACTTAGAACAGGGCACTGTTTATTTGATCCGGCACAGTTTTTCCATGTGATTGCACATTTTTGAAAAAACTGCTGGTGTTTCTTGTTTGCGCAGGTGTACTCTCTTAGATAAGTTATTTAAACAGTCAATAGCTCTGAGCCCTGTGTTTGGTGTTACAAAGCATAAACTTGGTGTGACAAACATGTTCACCATTATCATTTGGAGAACAAAATAGTGATGCTACAGCCTTTTGTAGCCAGGAGACTAGAAAATAGATTGGCCTTGTACTCAGGGTGAGGGTGGCATACTCATACTTCCACATCAAAACATAGCTAATTATGTCTGTCTGTGAGCTCTTGCAAGAGGAAGGTGCGGATCGTTCTTTCCTCAATGTGTTACATTGACTAATGATGCATGAACAGCAGATTCTGTCAGTGGAAATGTTCTAAGAAAATGGGTGGGAATTGGACACAAATAAATTAGGGAGAATATTTGGCAAAAAAGCATGAACCAGAAAACCAGCTGTCTAAACATGGAAACCAGAAAAGCTGTCTATGGCACAAGCATAGACGCAATGTCCTGGAAAAGGCTGTGTACTGAATGGTGTACTGACACATACATCAAGTAATACATCTACAGTTGATGACAGAAACATTGTGAGAGCTGTGAAGAAAGACCCAAAAATAAAAGCCATCGACATCAACAAGAAGCTCCACAGGGCAGGAGTGAGGGCTTCACAAGCCACTGTTTGAAGAATGTTTAAAGAGCAGAAATATAGACACACAATCACAAGATGCAAACCTCTCATCAGCAGTAATAATCAGAAGGCCATATTCGATTTTGCAAAGAGATCAGTCACAATATTTTTGGAACTTAGTTTAATGTCTACCAATGAGACGGAAAAGACCAAAGTGTTGAGGAGAAAAAGGATCTGCTCATGTTCCAAAACATACAAACACATTGTTAATGCAGGATGGAGGTAATAGAATGGCTTCTGCTTGCATGGCTGCTTCTAGAGCAGGTTAACTAAACTTTACTGATGATAGAACTCATGATTGTAGCAGCAGAATGAATTCAGAAGTCAATTTATCATCAGTTTATTGCATCTGATCAAATTTGGAGGAACTTCATCATGCATCCAGACAAGGATCCAAAACCAAAGGACTTCATCAGGGGGAAGAAAGTAGGCGGTCAGTAAGGATACACTGTTTATTTGACTGTACATCTATCGGCAAATGAGTGAGAATTGAGGAAGAACGGGAGCCCGTACTTGGTTGTATGGTTAACTAAAGAGGCATTTGAAGCAATTATTCATTTCACACAACAAATCTTAAGGAAGGTTAATAATAAATGTAGTTTAATAGATTTTAATTATTAACTTTGCGCACATTTTTGCCAATGGTGATTTTCATTCCTATTCCGATATTTTCCAGAATTCTTTTCATTCCTTAGCCATTTTTATTGCTGCCTGCTCTCCTCTTCTAGCCATTCTATTGATGTCATCAATCTATCTTCTTGTTGGTCTTCCTACCCTCCGTTTCCAATTTCTGTTGCTCTTCATCATTAATCTGATTAATCTTTCTTCTGCCTTCCTGCATACATGCTCAAACAATGCTTAAAATTTATGCTCCTTGATAACTTCGCCAATAGTTATTCTTGCTTGAGATCTCTTTGAATTCTTTCATTTGTCACGTTTTGTTTTAATCCAATTTTCAGAATCTTTCTATAACATATTTTTTTCAAAAGCATTTAATTTTGCTCTTCTTTCTCAGTGTCCATTCTTCACAGGCATGGAGTAGTGTGGAGATTTTCATTTAGTGACCCTAAAGAACTAGGCAGCTATCAGGATATTTCTGAAACCTATAGAGACCTATTGAAACCTATTTCAGAAATACTTCATCAAACCTGTATTCTTTTAGAACATAATTTTTTTGCGGGGGGGTTTCTTTTAATGAGGTAGCTTATTTTACCACATCAACAGGAAGATATTTTAAATGGGACTGTTTGATTATTTAACATAATAAAATGTTGGTAAAATGTAAATTTTTAACCTGGTTAAGCCAGGACAAATTTTAGTTCATCCGGGTTTTAAACATGTGCACAGGTCTCACATCTAGGGTACATTTTTCAGCCTTGTGCCCTGTTTTAGCTATATCATGTGTTGATTCCAGATTTACCTCAACATTTACCCCAGGGTAAGGCAGTTACTGAAGACTCCTTAAAACAGCAGTGAACCTGTTGCTGTATGAGAAGCTTCTCTGCTTTACAGACTATTCTTATCTGATGTGTGGTGCTATTTTCTCAGGCAGGGTCACTTGCAGATGGTTATCCAGCTGTTGCGTTATGGTGCCGATCCATCTCTTGTGGATGCGGAAGGATACAGTGGCCTCCATCTTGCTGTGCTTTTTCAACACATGCCTATAGCAGCATACCTGATGGCCAAGGGTCAGGTGAGTGAGACGTACTTCACCAGTAACCTGGAGCTAATAGGTAATCTGCAACTAATTCTTGACACTGTACCAAACCTACTACTGTTTATTTAAAGAATAAAGATAGAAAATGTCCAAAAGACAGCAGCTGGCATGCAGACATTTAGAGGTCTCCTAGAACTGGGTTCATGTTCCCAGTTATTTTTGCCAAGCTATTTTTACTGTGATCCTATGTGTGTTTTCCTTTCCGATTATATTTCTGGTTTCTTTTTAAGCCCTTTTCAGACATTCAGTGTCTTTGTCATTTAGACATACCTCACGTTTATGTACAGGCTGCTCACAGCTTCATGCAGACATATCCATGATGGAGAGGGAGAGAGCCATGGTACATGCAAGATACTTGCAATTCTTTTGAGATTGTACAGTACAATAAGTAATGTACAATATAACCCAGCGTTGCCAGAGTAACAAAATCCTGCATATGTACAGTAAAACCTGCCCACTCTGATAAAAGCAATAAATTCAACCAACTCTGCTTTGAAATATTCAGGGGAAAAAAATTTAACATTTACTGTTGAATGTCTCCTTGTGATTTAACTTTTTCCTCATAACTGGCAAGAGAGAGTGAGAGAGAGGGGGAGCTTGAATGTGCATGGTGCACAGTGTGTCAGTACCACAGTGAAGATCAGCATGTGCATAATAATGGTGATAGTCACCAGGTACTACTTTTAAAAGAGGATAATCCGCATCAGTCCATCTGTCCTTATTAGTAAGTTGTAAGCATGTGTGTTTGTGTGTTTACAGGATGTGGACGCTCCAGATGCAAATGGACAAACCTCACTGATGCTGGCTGCTCAGAAAATTATTGGGTACTATTGTTTGTTTTTATTATTCTTTGTTTTTTGTATCAGCTGATTTGATCTTGGATAATACATAAATTCTTTAAGTGCTCTGTGCTGTGGTAAGTAAACTCATTAAAAAAGAAAAAGGCAGAATGGGCTGCACAGTATATGCAAGTTCTTGAGTGTTGCATCTGCCCCTGTTAGCCAGAAATGGAACCTGCTTTAAAATCTTAAAATCCTACTTTTAAATAATGGAAGGTTGTGAGTTATCACCTGCTTTTACAACTTTATTCAGAGAGCAGCCACTCAGAAGATCATTTGAAAACACAACAAGCTAAGTTTTTAATGAAATACTGATCCCTTCTGCTGTGTTGTGTGTTTTGCTCGTGACAGGCCAGAACCGACAAACTTCCTGCTGCGTTGTAATGCATCAGTAAATGCAGTCGATAAGGTGAACAGGAACTCGCCACTGCACTGTGCTGTGCTTGCTGGTAATGTTGATGCTGCACACATCTTGCTGGAGTCTGGAGCCAGTGTGGAGCTGCAGAACTCCAGTGTGAGGAAAAACTATGATTCAAATTAAAGTTACAGTCATTCACTCATTACTACTTTCAAATATTCACAAGACAAATTACAGTATAAATACAAAAATGCTCTTATAGTGATATTTAAATATATCATATATATATTTAAATATATAAATGGTCAGATCCAATACCAATCAAACAATATGAGAAAAAGTGTGTGGACGCCTGACGATCACACCCATATGTGGTTCTTCTCTAAACTCTTGTCACAAAGCTGGAAGCACACAACTGTATAGGATGTCTTTGGATGCTGTAGAAGGTTTTTACTTCAGTGGGACTCAGAGGCCTAAACTTGTTACAGCATGAAAATGTTCCTGTGCACAGTGGAAGAACTAAGATTTCCTGTACACAGCTCTGACCTCAACCCCACTGAACGCCATTGGAATGATGTCTGTGTGCCAGGGATGCTCGCTGACATCTCACTGATGCCTGATCTCATTATTGCTCTTGTGGCAGAGTGAACAGCTCTCACAGCTCTGCTCCAAAATGTTGAACAAGCTCATATGGGTGTGATGGCCAGGTGTCCACAAACCATCAGACATGACCAGGTTCCTATAGATTTCACTGTAAGTGTTTAAGATGTTTCTTCTTGCAGTAAGTAGACTATGTGTGTGTGTGTATGTGTGTGTGTGTGTGTGTGTGTGTGTAGGGTCACACACCAATAGACTTGGCCCACCAGGTGCACAGTCCTTTGCTT
>JAQMYK010000007.1:1814868-1827890 GCA_030014345.1 Clarias buthupogon
CTAAAGTTATTACCCGCCACAGCCGAATTTTACCCGCATTTGGCGGGTGGGCGGGTGCCAATGTCAAGCCATGGTACCTACCAAACTAACATAATCATAAATTTAAATTATTTGCTTAAAAATCAATGGACTGGTTCCTGAGATTGCTGTTCTTGACAGTATAGAATCTAGTGCATAATATTTAATGTAAAAGTATTTACTTTTAGTATTGTGGAGTGGAAGAGTTGGATTTTAATTTACTCAGTTGAGGAATTTAGTAAAACCTTAGTCTCAAATATCCTTACGAACAACGGGTTCGTACGAATCCCTCTTTTCTTCCGACTTTCTGCAGTTGACATTTGTGGTGGGTCATAGCTTCCTACAGCCTCCTTAGGAAGTTGGTACTGCTGGCATTTTATACTTAAGAACAAAACAAGGCATTCTGGAGAAAAAAAGTGACTTGTCTATCTTACGGTGGCCATAGAGTTCTTACATTTGCATTAGGACCTTCCTACAACCTACATGAGTTGATCTTACTAAAATTTTTGTCTTAAGGTACAGCAACCATAAAGTATGTGCAACTTACTGTATGAGAAGTTAGTAAGAACTTCACCACAAAATGTGCCGACAGATAGGAGTTGTATAAAGTGGCAGCTATCTCTGGTGCTAGAAAATGTGCAGAATGTAGGTGGATGTCATTTGACCCGTGAACAACTTAATGTGTTCTTACCTACAGCCACCATAGGAATATGGGCTTCTGGGTATGGGTATTTGTGACCGCTGCTTAAGGTTGAGTATATTTTAGATCAAGGAGTCAAATGTCATTTGGTGGTCAGGTTTAATGAGCCTTTAGCAAGCTCATCCCTGGCAATGCCTCAAACCACAGGGCACCCAGAACTTAAGTCAAAATAATGTTTATTCTGGGGTACACAGTTACACAGGGAACAATAAAGTATGTAGTAAAATGCAGCATGTTCTGTAGGGTCATAAAATTTTTGGAAAAGTCGTGAGAAATAAAAACTTGAGAACGTTTTGGAAAAGTCAAAGGACTTCTGAAAAAACGAATTTTTTTTAAATTAACATTTTGGGGTTTTGGCTATACATACCTTGTTTCCACCAGTGTGAACCAGATTAGGACTGGTGCTAGTGCTGTTTTGGAGCTGGTTTAACTTGTAAACTTCCTAAGGTTCCTACATGTTTGCTTTTCCATGGGCTAAGTCTTAAAAACAAAAATAATAAACCAACACACAATTTACAGTATCCATGAGTGTACAGGGATTCTAATTGGTTTTCTAATAATTTACAATAGAAATTGCTAACATTGAGCAAGTTTAAAGAGTTTTAAACAAGTATGGATGGTTCATTTCATAGAGGAAGTTTCTAACACCAGCATTTTATCTTTATCTTTATCTTTTGAAGTAATAGGGGCATTTCACATCTCAGGTCTCAAATTTCACTGTATATAGCATAGAACGCTGGTTATTTAATTTTTTATTTTGGTTATTTCATTTAATTAAATAAATGAAAATCAATTAATTTCTTTCATTTTGATATAATTGATCTTTAAAATCACTGGCTTTGTCAATATGATTATACCAAGAACTTATTTTAATTCATTATAAAATGGGTATTTAAAATTGATTGATGATCAAACCCATATGTACAGTACCAGTCAGTGCCTTTCACTGTTTGTTGTGTGACGCCTATGAAGTGATCAGAAGAGGTGTTCAGTGGTGTGCAGATGATTTGCTTGTGAGCAAAAGTGTTCTAATATGAAGCCAAATGAAAAGATTGAAATGGCGACATCTCAATAATGTTTCCTTTGTTTCCTCATATCTCTCTCTCTCTCTCTCTCTCTCTCTGAAGCCGTGGGGTGCTGAAGAACCTGGTGAACTTCTTCCAGTTGCGCTGCTGTGGTTTGTGCAAGCCGCTCGTGTTGGACTGGACTCAAGAGCTTCCTATAGGCTTAAACCGAGACCATCAGATGTTTAGCAGCCCAGATGCTGTCTAAATCACTAACATCCTTAATTATTAAAATTTCTCATTCATATTGTGATGAAGCCCTAATTGCAAGCCAGGTACATTTTACATTCCCTTTACTCTGTCATATACTGAATTTATATATGTCTGTCAGGCATGTGCCAATATTTAATTATACAGTATGTTGGATAACTACACCCTAAACTTCTTCACATTTGAGTTTTATGTCATGACTCTACATAAAACAGGACATATTAATAAAGTGGCAATAAGAATATAGTTTCTTAATATTATTTAAAAATAATAAAATGATGAGTGGTGACTGTGTATATTCAACCCCAGTTCATTGAAACTTCTAAGGGAGAAGGTTGTTAGTGAATGGTAATTGGTACATAATCAAATCGGAAAGAAACGTGTTAGAAAACATACCTGAACAAATGATATATAATGAATAATATCAATAACATTTAAAAAATGTCAAAATCTGAAGGTTAATTTTAATTTTAATTACAATTTACTCTTAAAAATGGAAGGAATATGATACCATTGTAAATGGACCATGAAGGGGACCTGTCCCCCAAACTGAAAGTTACCATCTGTAAATAGATGATTAATACACTGTCTTGCATAAGTATGAGATGAGATGGGTCTATTAATCAGTTTGAGCAGACCAAGACCCAGCCTGCCTATAGACAGCTTCCTCCCAATATAATGTCCAGTTTATCAAAATCTCATGTATATATGCCTAATATTTGTACATCCAAAGTCCATAAAACTGCAGAAGGCCAAGTAGGACGCTTAGCAATATATTGGGTTGTCTATGCAGCAAAATGTATATTGATATATTTTGTTTTTTAATTATTTTTTAAAACAGAACAGCTTTTTTGTAAAACAGGTGGGAGGGAAATGTGAGTGCTTTTGTAGTCTGGAGTTTTCATGTGATGTGGGTATGTATGTTTATCTTAATGAGTTATAAAGTGAGCTTTCCCAATAAAAATCTAGTTTGCCTTTTATTTTTCCCTCATTTTATACAATTGTTTTACAACCAGGAAAAGGCTGAAGTATATTCTTGTAATAAAAGCTTTCTTATTGTTTGTCTGTGTAGGCAAATCATTTTGTGTGATGAAATAAGAGTTAAGCAAAAAAAAAGCAAAAAAAATATGAAACCCTCCAAGAACAGCATTATAAGTGATGTAATGAAATATGAAATGTAGGTATAATCTATAATTAGTACTATTTAACATTAAATTCTGATTCCATCTGACTGATTTAATTACAGAGTCAACAATGTATATAAAAAAACATTTACCTGCTCAATCATGAAAGTTAATGCAAATAAAATTTCAGTAAGGATTTAAATAACAATAAAATAAAGAAAAACAATATGGTTTCTTAAATGTGAACTTGTAAAAAAAAGAAAAAAAAAAAGAAAAAGTTTTTGTCTCTTTAAGTATAGAAAAAAAACTGGGAATTATGAACAATTGTGTGAGAATGGGAATTGTGCACTATTTGCAGAATGCTTATAAAAGCACCCTTGCAGTTGAGTTTTGGAATCTGGACAGCCTCGAAGATATTTATTTTCTTTTTGTTTGTTTAAAGATTAGGACTTTGTGCCTTTATACAGAATTATTTATTTAGATTTAATGTAATATCTGATTGTTTTATTGGTCTTGATTTTAGTTTGTATCGCATTATTTTTTACATTCTTTAAATAATGAAAATAAAATATATTTATGAAATATGCTCAATGTTATTCCA
Organism: Clarias buthupogon; assembly: GCA_030014345.1. Taxonomy (NCBI): domain Eukaryota; kingdom Metazoa; phylum Chordata; class Actinopteri; order Siluriformes; family Clariidae; genus Clarias; species Clarias buthupogon. Next base: position 1,818,586 of record JAQMYK010000007.1, read on the forward strand.
CAGTCACAGTAGCCAAGTCCCATGTATAAACATAAATAGAGCTTGAAAAAGTGATGTGTGGGTTTAAAGCCAAAATCTGCTAGCATTTACTTAAGTTTTTGTAGGAAGTAAACATTGGAGCCAGATATCCAGTATGTGCCTGAATATTCCTGAATATTTTTGAAAACCCAGATTTGGACAGTGTGATAGTTCCATCTTGTGCCCACCCATGTTAGTTGCAAACACTCTTCTCACTCATGGTGAGATTTTGCACGGTGACAGGGATATGACAAGGTCAAAAAATTACCTGCCAAAATTTAGCCTTCATTTTTTTTTTTTTTTTACACCCTTGCATAGTTTTTATACCGCACTCTAACTCAGTAACCCACCTGTGAAGTACAGAACCTTAATGGAAGCAGAATAGCCAAACTGTGTTTGTCAATGTGTTTGTTTAGGAGTAACATTCTTACAAGCTACTGTATAAGAAAAATACTAAGAAAAGAAATCGAAGTGTTCAAAGCCTGTTCCCATAACGTGCATTAAACATTGATGTATGATGGATAAAGAACAATGAATGCAACCCCCTCTTTATTTAAATAGTAAATCCTTTGACAATTTTAATTGAAAAAGTTATAATTTGAAACTATTTTTAAATGTTAAATGATAAACTTGCATTTTAAACATTTAGAACCAATTACAAAAACATCTGGTCCGATTTCAAGATGTCACACACAAGCAGTGCAGAATAATCATGGTTTATTTTTTATGAAAATCAATCGCAGTGACAATTGCTCAGCAATATTGCACTAGTAACCTGTGCACTGAGTTTATACTGGTATTATCTGGCAAATGAGACTATAAATCTGGTTGTTTTGAATTCAAACTTTCAGGTAAAAAGTTACAACTTTTTAAAATAAGATCAGAATAAAACTAAAAAAAAAAAAAAAAAACAGAAAAAGGATATTAAAGTCCTGTTTGTAACTGGCTGTGTATCAATTTGTTCTCTACAGTAAATAACATTAAAGCACAATAAACACAATAATATCCCAAACACACTTTACAGATCAGACTCATTCTTTAGATAATTAAAAGATCTACTTAAACACTATCTGTGGAAAAACTTGAAGTTAAAGTCTCTAATTCACTCAGAAACAGAAGGACACTGAGTAATACTGAGGTAGATGAGAAATCTGTAGATCTGTCAGTTACTCCTGGAGAAAGTCCTGGGATTTTACACCCTAATAACGTTTTTTGGATTTGCATGATCGTAGTTCATGGGGACAAGATAGTATCTACATTCTACATTCGTGTGAATGTAGGAATGCACTCATTGCCTCGGACTGTACTGTGTTCAGAGCTCGTCGTGGTTTTTGGTCAGATCTTCTCCATAGTTTGTTGCTTGACTTCCTACAAACATGTTCCAGTTCTGCAGAATCTCCTCTTTTGTCAGCATCTGATCCTGCACAAAAGTATGCACAATCATTTATTTTTACAGCAATTTAAATGATTAAAAGGATTAGTGATGCCCTTTCCTAGTAAATTGACTAGACGTTTATATAAAAGGTAACTTGAGTCTGGATCTATAGGTATTTATATAATTAATTTAATTTTCTTATTTCAGACCTAAGGGGGCTTCTAAACTAACAAAAGATCAAAGAGAATTCCTTAAACATTTTACAGAATTTGTTTGTTTGGTAAGCAAAAGTATTGGAACAGACGACAGTAAATAACACAATATTTGATAATGGCATAAAATCTGGTGACGTACTAGAATTAAACTATCATATTCTGTGATGCTTTTCCAGACTTTTACCATAGCTTTTTTCCGGGTTTTTTTTGTTTTGTGTTCACCATTAAGCCTCTGAGAAGGTCAAATGCATGCTCAAGGTTGTGATTAACTTATTTCTTACTTTAAATCCTTTGTTGTGCAGGCGGTGTATTTTTGCTCTTTGTCATCATTGACTAAACTGTCAGTCAGAAGGTTTCTGTAGACTTCTGAACTCATTCTGCTGCTACCAACATGAGGTCTGCCTTCAAAAGTTGATAATTCTGTGGTTGTTGGATCTTGGAGAACCAGATAGTGGTCGACAACTTAGTTATCTGGTGTGAGTTTAATCACTTAATCAACCTCAGTAAAAGCAAATTAACTAGTACAAGACTTGAAATGATAAAAGCCTCCCAGTCCAAAATTATTTTATCAAGTGAAAAATAACTTGTCTTTAGTGCCGTGACAAGACGACAGGCCAGCAAGTACGCGAGTGTCAGACGACCCAAAACTGTGGTGATGATGGGAGAGGAAGGCCAGATAAAAAGTATATCCACACTTTAAGACCAAATGTTGTTCAACACGTCATACACAAAAGGGAAGGGGACAGGGAGCCGGTAGAACTTTGGGAGTATGGATGTGATGTGATATGGATGAGTTTATGTGGATGAGTTTTGAACAAACTGTATTTTGTTAAGATCCTGCACTAGGAGCCTGAAAAAAACAGCACTGCAAAGGTCTAGACTGAAGGTAATGAGTGTGGATGAGCTTCTGTGCTGAAATCAATCGACTCCTCCCTTCAGTAACATTTATTTGTAAAGCTGCTATAAGGTTCAGTACTGTATGTTCTGAGTGATTGTAAGTACACGTAGACTGCACTAGTTACCTTATCGGCATCAGACTCGTACAGAAGGTGTCGTGCCTCAGCCTGAGCGTGATCATAATCCTGAGGAAGAATCCAATGACGAATCTCCTCCACATCCATCTTCCCATCTTTATTCAGATCTCTGAAATCAGAAAACTGATCTCTCTCAGTTCTCACCCAGTCTGGTTCAGGTCCACCATCTTCATGTGCGAACATGTCCGCTGGAGTTCGGGACAAAATTTAATTGTAAGTCACACAGTATTTGCATAGCAAATCCTCATGACTACACCACATGACCCTGCATGTAAATTGATGACAGATTGGATAATTCCCTGTGGAGCTTGTTTCAGTGGTCAGATCACTTCCAAACCATTTTTTCCGGTCAGCTGGAGGCAAATCTCAAATAGCTCAGGCAGTAAAAAGGTGGAATTAACCACTGGGGTGGTAAAGGGGTAGAGTAAAAAAGTTATTCATGGATTATCATTAAACCACCAGAATTCAGAACCACTGCCTCACAATAATGCCAGCAGGTGGTCACACACCAGGCTAGCTTCTCTACACATACATGTGAACGCATTGTGTACTGAGATGGACTGGTATCTTACTCAGGGTGTATCATCCCTGCCATTCAGTGTTCCCAGGACAGGTGCCGAAGCACATAAACCACTGGCCAAAAGTGGTTATCGAAGATAAATAAATGACTGTTACTTTGTGCTAGTGTATTTAATTTCCAAGTTGGTCAAATAAAGGGATAAGGAAGGTATTTTGTTGAGCCTTGATACAAATGTCCATATTAAAGAGGTCAATGAGTACTCATTTAATGAGCAGCAGACTAATGAGGATATAGACAGAGTTTACAAACTGGTTCATCATTTGTTTGAAATCAGGGCACATGGAATACAGTGGAAGCACAGCAAATACAGTTTTAAAATCTGAATACACTGTTATTTGCAGCCACAGTGTTACCCGTAACTCTACAGTACTGATTAATACTGTTTCCAGTAGAATTAAGAGTTACTGTAGTAAAACTATAATGAGCAGAAGTGTGATGAAACAAACAGAAAGCTGCTCATGAAAAATGCTGTCAATGTAAAAAAAAATAATAATAATTTTTTATATAATTAAATTAAATAATAAAACAATTATTAAATAATATAAAGCCATGATTTTCATACCGATGTATTCGTCTTCATCCACGTAGCCATCTCCGTTTTTATCTATGTCCTCCAATGTCTCCTACAGATCAGGACATTAGACTGTCAAACTAAATTAATAATATGAGCAATAAAATAAATAATATGAGCAAATCCCACTAATTAAACCATGTTTAAATGCAATTAGACTTCGCACTAAACGATAATTATATAAATAAAACCAGATCTTTAAATGTTATGCACCCAAATAACCTACTTTCAAAATCAAAAAATTATAATAACATTGGCAATTTTTTTTTTGCAAGTTAGTCTCTGTTTAGTGTGTGTAGAGATCACTTTGGTAAAAGCAGAACAGAATATGATTCAGTAACCAGAGAAAAAAAGTCATTTTTTCCCCTTTAATTTTGTACAATAGCTAGTGCATGGGAATTGAACAAAATTAAAAGGAAAAAAATAATACTTTCTTTTAATTTTGTAATATTCATATTCAGCACTGCTCTTACCACACAACACCTGTCTCTGGGGGACGGGGACATGTGAGACCCCATTTAAAGCTATAAGGTGGTAGTTGCTTGGTTTACAGTAAGTGGTGGTTTGGGGAGCCCTGTCATTTGCTGGTCTACTGTGTTTTATCAGGTCCAAGGTCAGCACAGTCGTCTACTAGGAAGTTTTAGAGCACTTCATGCTTCCCTCTGCTGACCAGCTTTATGGAGATGCTGATTTCATTTTCCAGCAGGACTTTTCACCTGCCAAAAGTACTAATACTAGTTACAAGTTAAAGTACTAATACAAGAACCCTGTGCAAGCCAGCAGACTCGCATGACCCCATAGAGAATTTAAGTATTGTGAAGAGTAAGCCATAATCATTAAAATTAAAATAGATAAACACTTGAAATAATATCAGTCTGTGTGTAACGAATCTATATACGAGTTTCATTTCTTGAATTGGATTACTGAAATAAATAAAGTTTTCCATGATTTTTCTACTTTATTGAGATGCACCTGTATATTGTATTACTTGTCACATTGTAGACTCAGTGTTGTGCACTTGTGTAGAATATGGCTGGTCTGCCAGCCATACTAATTAGTTAATCTCTCGTTAGTATGACCCTAGGACCCCATGTGTGTCACTCACCAGGACAACAATGTCCCTCATGTGTTCAAACTCCTCAGGATGAAGGAAAGCAGTGAACTCATCCCTCTCTGCTCGCTCGTCTCCATTCAGATCAGCTGCTTTAAATCTTCGCTCATCTCGTGGCAGCATCTTTTTAAAGCTGAACTGATCAGAAGAATCTGCAAACTCCTCTGGGTTTGCTAAAAATATTACAAGACATCATCACAAAACCGTCTCCAGGTTAGCAGCAATCTTTTACTGTTAATCCTTCAACTTTATCGTCCCACTTAAATCAATAAATACAACATATCGTGGTTATCTGTTTTGTCAAATGATATATATATATATAAAATGCATTTAGCTTCAGAAATACTTGAAAATATCAAAGCAAGTCACTGTTCTGTCCATGGAGTGCATTAATATTTATTGCAAACTGTTAATGTATATGTGAATGATGTAATTTCATGTATCATATCTAATTATCTTAAATCCCACAGTTTGCACCTGACAGCATGATGTCACAGAATAAAGATAAGTTAAACATTTATCTTGGAATGCCACTTAGTGGAGAGAGAACTGACTGCTGTATACAGAGTTCTCTATCACTAATCTGATTGGACCAGCGGCATTTCAAAACAGATGTTAGTATGAAGAGCACAGGGACATTTCACCATGTGCATCACTCCACTTGTCTGAGTTCACTACAACACATCCTTTACACTGAAAGCATTATAACACTATGCTATGTGTACACACACTCACCAAGGTAATATCCATAGGTGGCCTGTTTATATTCGTCCCAGGCAATTGCGTCGTCTTTGTTCAGGTCATAGTCACGCCATAATTTAGCAACATTCTCGTAAACATAGCGTTTTTGAACACGTTTAATCCAAAGCTTCAGCTCATCAGCAGTGATGAATCCATCAGTATTACTGTCGATACGATCCACAATCTTACTGCAAGCAGACACACACACACACACACACACACACACACGGCAGAGTCAACAATTAAAATGTTTGTACACCACCAGTCAAAAGTTTGGACACATCCTCTCTGTGTTTTCTCTTTCTTTCTTTTTTTAACATTAATACTGAAGACATCAAAACTATGAAAGAACATGTATTGAATTATGTAGTAAATAAAAAAAGTGTTAAACAAGCAGAAAAATGTTTTAGAGTTTAGATTTGATGCCAGGTTGGCGCGCACTCTCATTCATCAGTTTGGAATGGTTTTCAGTTCACAGGTGTGCCTTATCAAGCACATTAAGAAGACAGATTAACTAATCTGTGACATTTCTTGCCTTCTCAATGTTTAGACTGTTCTTCTGCAGAGGAAGCGTGGGTACAGAGTCAATAGCCCCATTTCTGCTACTACAACTACTGTACAAACATATTATGGCAAGAAACATTCATAAAACGGAAAAGAGAAATCTCAAGAATTTTGAAAAGGAATTTTGCCCTAGTGCAGTCACCAAAACCATCAAACGCTCTCATGAGGACCATCCTAGGAAAAGAAGACCAAGAGTTCCCTCTGCTGCAGACGATAAGTTTATTAGCCTGTGTGCCTTAGCAGAACTTGAGATTCATCAGACCACATAGGTACATCATCAGGCTTCAACAGGGTACGCATGTGCCCAATGCAGTCTCAGCTTTCTGTTCTCAGCTACCAGTAGAGGAACCTGATGTGGTCTTCAGCTGTTAACTTTGTATGGACTATCATACACCAGGAAACTGATCAGATGATGGGCACCCACGGTTCACTCATGTCCATGGAGACCAAAGGCCACCACTTCTGGTCTGATCCCACGAAAAACCAATGCAGCACAAATTGCTGAAAAAGTTTACACTGGCACCAGAACGGAACCAGAACTCCCAGTGCACTACAGCCTGCCATGCATGGGGCACGGCAGGCAGAGAGCCCAGATCCACCGACCTGGCCTCCAAACTCCCCAGATCCCAATTGGGTTGAGCCCCACGGGGACGTGCCGGACAACCAAGTCTGATTCAAGGAGGCCCTACTCTGTGAGCCAGACCACCCAAAGGATCAGAGACCCGGTGCCAGACACTACAGCACACCCAAAGGCTCTGGAAGCCACACCCGAAGGCCCCAGTCGCCCCAGTGGAAGCTCAAAACCTAGGCGGTTAATGGTCTTAATGTTATGGCTGATCATTGTCTATGCAGCTTCTTCAGAATATATGACAGTTGAGTTCAGAATATTTTCATGCTAAGTGTTAAACACATTCATGCAAACTACAGGGTGAATGATTTAGATGTCAGGAGTCCAGTAAGCTGTGTAGGCTTCCCTCAGAACTTTGAGCTGGGCCTGCTCACCTCAGCCTGTCTCTGCTCTCCTCTGGACTCAGCTGGTCGAAAGTCTTCGCCTCTTCTTTCCCCAAAAACGCTTCATGGTCGAACTGCAGGCTCTGGCGGTCCGCGTGCCGGTCCGCGTGCTGGTCCTCGTGAGGTTTCCGGCTCAGTTCGGCTTCATGGTGGATTCTGTCCTTCCGCACTGTGGGCTTCAGATCCACCACACACAGCAGTGCACACACACACACCACCCCCAGCGCACTCGTGGCCATCACACACACACACACACACACACACACCGAGTGTATTATCACACCACAGTCCGTCTCTCTCTCATTAAAGTTACAAAGTAACAGCGGGGCTCCTCTGATGTACCGCACGCGCTCCGGCCACAGCGGCGAACCAGAACCAGGTGTACAGTACAGTACAGTACAGTACAGTACCGGTACCGAGCCGAGCCGAGAGGAGGTTATAATCCTGTACTGGTACCGCAGGTCTCCTGTTCCGCCACTTCTCTGTTAAAGCCGCTAATTTCAGTGTTTCTCTCTCCTGCAGTGACCCAACCCCCCCTGCGGCTCCCAACACACACACACACACACACACACACACTGCTACTAGTGAGAGAGAGAGTGTGTGTGTGTGTGTGGCGCCACGTTGTAGGGTGACACGCAATCTCACGAAAACGTGCCGCAGATTCATCTCAGACTTTTACTGTTTCACACTGAGACGAATCACACAGAAAATACATTAAAATTAAATTAAAATACATTAAAATTAAATTAAAATACATTAAAATGAAATGAAATGAAATTGCATTAAATAAAGAGGAAGATTAACACAGGCTTTCATGACCGCAAATTCGTATTTTACAAAAATAAATATAAATAAAGTTGTTCTTGCTGTAAGGTTACATTCAATAGCATCTAATGATAAGAGAACTGATCCGGTGTGTGTGTGTGTGTGTGTGTAGAGTTTTACACTCCGGTGTTCCTGCAGCAGAGCCGCTTCAGTCTCTCAAGAACATTTAACTGTGTATGTGGCATTTTATATAATCGACAAGCTCTCAATTTATTACCGTATTTTCCAGAATATAATTAGCCTTTTCCCCTTTTATGGTCTAAGCTTTAAGATTATTACATGACGTCAGGGTTAGCAACAAAGGTTTACAACAAAACTCAAGACTTTTTTTTTTTTTTTTTTGGGAACAGCAAACCCAAGCAGCCTGAGTGTTTGTATCAGTTCCTAACAGATCCCAGAAGGGACACTAGTGTTCAGGTTTTGTGGTGGTGTGTATATTCCAGGTGTTTAAATAAATGAAGCCCATATATATTTGCATCGTTTGCATACATGTATACATGTTGTATACATTTTAGAGACATTATCTTATGATTCATTACAGAAGGTCAAACTCTCTTTTGACACCAACATTGCAAAGATCTGAGTTCTAGTTCTTTTGCATATGATTTCATGCAGATTAAAAACATTTAATTTGGAGGCGATAAATAGCATTTTGAAGCATTTGACGGAAGCAGAAGAAAGAAAAATAATTTCACTCTTCACTTAGTTTTTGAGAACACGTGCAGCCAGTTCCAGTTCCACTGCAGTAAAACAGAGGTTTAAAGAGTTTTTAAACCAATATTCCTAATGTTTTCTGCAGCTGAAACCTTTACTTTTTAACATTCTGAAAACATTCTGAACAAATTAGGACTGCAGTACAATTGTATAGTAGTAATATATGTATAATATATGAGTAACATGACTAAAAAACAAAGGAATATTTCTTGTAATCAACATTCCGGACCACACAGGACGTGACAGGGTGGTGTGAACCGGCCGGATGCAAAGAAGAGGAGTTTAAACATTACTGAGAAAGAATCATCTGAATTTAACTCCACACCTTGTGAATGACCAGACCCCAAACTTTGAAGATGAGCTTAGTGTCTTGTCATGAAAACAGCTTCATGTCATCTGTGCAATTGATAAGTTACAGCTGTTTGAGTCAATAAGCTCAGCACAGATAGAACGGATTGGAATGTGCTGGCCATCTTTACAAATGTGGGATCAGACCAGAAGACTCTTTGTCTGTTTTATATATATATATATATATATATCGACTAC
>JAQMYK010000007.1:1894091-1906277 GCA_030014345.1 Clarias buthupogon
CGAGTTTACCTTGTATATTATTTTGACGGCTTAGTTTAAAATACACGTCCTCCAGTTCTCATCTGCTGTCTGTGGGAATCACATCAACACAAATAAATCCATTTTAAAAATATGCATGAATGTGTGTGTGTGTGTGTGTGTGTGTGTGTGTGTGTGTGTGTGTGTGAGATATGACCTGTAAGCTGAGCTCAGACAGGGTCACACCCACGGACAGAGGCCTCTGAGGGTCCGAAACCTGATTGATGAAGAGCGGACAGTAAACATCAGATTAGTGTAGAGTCGCTACATAATAAGACGATCTGCAGAACAACACGAACAGCAGATTCACCGGCTGCACAGACGCCACACTTACATCGTCCTCATATCTGATGTGAATGCTGCTGATCTTCACCTGAAGGTTTTTGATTATTTGTGTGAACAGTTTCTCACCAAATGTGTCCTTCTTCTCATCCAGAGGTTTCTCTACAACAGGAATTTACATGCACTTATAATAAAATAAACATTTCAATATAATTCTAACCTCCAGCAGTTATGCAAACATGTGAGGGGTAACTGGAAGTAATCAGTAAACGGTGTATAACTGTGTGACAGAGAGGGTGAGGTCACCAGCACTGATCCACAGACACCTACCTGGCTTCTGCTCATGCTTTTTATACATCCGTAAGTGTTTTCTGTGATTTTTATGTTTACGTCCTTTTTCTTACAGAGTGCAGCATTGAGAAAGAGACAACAGTCAAAACCACAGAGCAGGAAAAAGGTCATACCATCACAACAGACAGGGAGAAAACACACACACACACACACACACACACACACACACACACACACGAAGACTGCACAATGAGCACTGACACACACACACACATGCACTAAAAAGAAAGAAGCACAAGCCAAGTTACTAAAAAAAACAAAGAAAACCTGAATTTTTATTGTACTGAGTTAAGAAAATGTAATACTCATCTCTCTCTCTCTCTCACACACACACACACACACACACACACACACACACACACACACACATATATATATATATAGAATAAGCATCTACTCTGTGTAAAGTAAACACCCATTAGAATGTGGTACGTACCACGCGTGTCCTTATAAACATAACTCTCCAGATTAAACACAAACTCTCCCACCTGAGAGTCTGCATCCAGACACGTAAAGCATGAAGCAAATACACACACACACACACACACACACACACACACACACACACACACACACACACACACGTTAGAATTAAAGAGAGGAGGAAATGCATTAAGGGATAAATGGACAGGTATGAGATCAGCAGCACTAAACAGTTACTGAACAAACTGCTGTATCTCACTTCAGGACATCTGAAACATACAGCCGCTTTAAGGGCCAGATGTCTGCCTGCTAGTCATGTGACCAGGTAGTTACCTCTGCGTGCCACCAGCAGTAAGGCGTCCTCGATGCGCTGAAGCTCCCTCCGTTTGGCCTCCTGGTGATGGCGCTCTTCTTTAGCCGCATCATACTTGATCGCTTTAAAACACAGGAAGTCATCAAGCGATTCACATGAACCCCGACACACACAACTTACTACTAGTGCTGCAAAATGATATAAACAGGAGAGCACTTATAGCCTTAGATAGTTTGTTACAGAGAGAAGAGAGGCGATGAGGCGGAGATTCTAAACTTCTGATCCACATCACGTTTTACACTATAGACAAGGGGCAGAGTGAGGAAGAAGCCCGGACACCGCCCGGTAATAACCGGCAATGAAGTCGGACAAACATGAGGTTCTCTTCCTTACAGCATGGAGTGTATGGCAGTAAAATCTGCATGTACCCGCATGTGGTCGTACTGTGTCCTGCATAATAATATTCAACATGCAGAACTGTGTAAGATCGATTACATTTACAATATCGGACAAATCTGAAATTTAGTAACAGTCCTAATCTCGTCTATACCGCTTCATCCTGTATTCAGGGTCGCGGGGGGGGGGTAGCCTATTCCAAGAGACCATTCCATCTCATGGCACACACTCATTCACACATTACAGGCAAGTTGGAAATGTCAATTACATTAATCTGCATGTCTTTGGACTGTGGGAGGAAACTGGAGAACCCGGAGGAAACCCACCAAGGGGTGCAAACTCCATGCACACACGTCAGGACAGGAGTCGAACCCGGACGCTGGAGGCGACAGAGCTTATCACAAAGCCACTGTGCCGACTCTGGAAGTTTTTATTATTTATCTATTATTTATCTATTTATCTATTATAAATAGATTTTGTGCCATTAAGATGATTCAGGATTCTCTTGTATTGCTTGTAATTCCCTCCTACTGTACGTAGTGTTCCATGTACAACACTATCAGGAGTTTAAACCTCGTGTCAGCAGAAACATGGGAAAAGATGAATTGATTAGTGGATTTTTACTGTCCTGTGGAGAGATAATTATGAACACAAAGCTTTTCATGTCGGCAGAACAAGGCAGCACATATTATATACAGACTTCACGGCTGAAACTCACTTGCTTCAGGAACTACTAGAAGATACAGACCATCCAAGGTCGCAACCACGGCTTCACTGTACAGATTCTTCCAGGGGATTTTTAGAGTTAATTTGCCTAGAAAAATGCAGTGAGACTGTAGTTAATATAAAATAATAAAAGGGTCCTTTAACACATGCACAGAAACATACAGTACCTGCCACTTACTCAACACATTACAGGACCAGGTTTAACCGGCCTTCACGAACACTCAGGCATCAGCTGGACCAAATGGAGTTTTTTTAATGGTTATATAAAAAAACACCTGATCTTTAGCCTGATTAGCTTAATCTCACAAAAAAACACGATAATTGTAAGTTTTAGTTTAGGTAAATTTAAATCCTTAAACTTATTTTTTTTTACAATATCACCTGTATTTTTCTGCAAACTGAGAAGATTCCTGTAATTCTGATCTCACGCCTCAATACCGGATCGCTCCAGATTCTCCAACCCACAGGTTTTCCATGGAGTTTAGATCAGGAGCTGATGTTAGTACTGTACTTGTACCTTTAAAACCAGCTTCACCCAGTTCGCGCCAGTCCCTGACCAGCTGTTTGACCGACATTAAACATTGTTTACTGAGTAATATTTTATGGTGTAACTAAATTGAGTATGAATGCACATTCTTTGGTTTTCAGGAACATTTCATTTTTAACCCTGGAGGTCTTATACCAAAGGAAATTTAAAGATGAGCTTCGGAATTTAGGGGGAATTTAGGTGGTACATCCGAGAGCAACCTGCATTTCATTCGCTAAATAAATTGCTCAATTTTCGCATTTCCCAATTAGGAAACTGGGGTCAGAGCGCAGGGTCAGCCAGCTTACAGAGCAGCGCCCCTGGAGCAGATAGGGTTAAGGGCCTTGCTCAAGCTCAACAGTGGCAACTTGGCGATGCTGGGGTTTGAACCTGGGATCTTCTGAACCGTAGTCCAATACCTTAACCACTCAGCTACACCTGACCCACGTTGACTCGTTCCAGACTGGACTACTGTAATGTCCTTTATTTTGGCATTAGCCAGTCCTCTCTCTTTCGCCTGCAGCTGGTTCAGAATGTGTCTTTTAAGAAGTACCACTAAACGTTTTCTCTCTTCACTGGTTACAGGTACATTACAGAATGGATGGTTCCTTCTACCTGCCACATCAGGCAACGGATATACACCCGCCGTTTGTGTGGTAGTTATTTACAGGGTCGGGCTGTCAGCTCTACTGTACGCCTGATTGTATCTGAGGGTGTGAAGGACGTTGCTCAAGGGTCCAACAGTGCCAACTGGCTCGAACCGGGGATCCTCCTCGACCGCAATCCAAGACCTCAACCACCAAGACACCGCCACATTCAAAGTCAAACTAAAGACAGATTTAATCAGACAAGTCTATAGTATGTAGTGGAGGGTGTGTTTAGTCTTTCTATTCTTGCCTTATAATCTGATTGATTGTGGTGCTTTTTTTTATCGTTTTATTTTTATTTCATCTCCTGCTACACATCTGTTGTTCTTTTCGTGCATTTTATTATTATTTACTTAATTTTGAACTTTGTTCAGCACCTAGGACCTACTTGGTAATGCCTGATTGTACTGTATATATAAATAAAGACAGACTGATTGATTTTGGAGAGAAACCCATCACAGATAGTCACTGTACTATATATTGTGGATACGATTCATCTCTGTATAATCATCCGACCTTTTAGGGCAGAATCACCAGTTGCTGCCAGGAGGTTTTACTTCAGTCCTATCTGTCCTATAAAACTCGTCCCAACTAACACTGCACTGTGCTGCTTATTATTTGTGATTAGATGAAAGAAAGTGTTTTCCTCTGTAACAGCGCCCCAATACTACACCGGATCATCAGAGACATACAGAGTCTTGATGACCTTCAAATGCTATTTACTCCTAAAATCAATCCTTAAAGGAAGGGTTTCTCACTACACACGATCCTCATCTCCTGCTTTTGTTGGGTTCCACTTATTTATCGCCCCAACAGTCCAAGCAGACATTCTGAGATGTAACTTTCCCAGTGTTAATAAATGACTAATGGAATTTGTCCTCTGTATCAATTTATATTTACACTCCAGTAAATCACGGCGTCAGGGAGAAACGTGTGTGAACTTACAGTAAGATTTAAATGAGACTTTTGTTGCTCATAAGAATTTCTAAAGATTTCTAGAGAATCTTTTTTAAAGCAAGAATGAATTTTCTAAAATTAAATGTTAGATTTCTCTTAAATGATCAGGATGAGATTAAGCTAATCAGTAGCAGGTTTACTGTAGTGTCTAAAACAAAGACTTTATATTATCATGTCCATCAGTGATGAAGCGTCAGCAGCACCAGTTTAAAGTGTATTAGAATGGTGTAGAATGCTGGTAAATATTTATTTAATGGTTTTCAAAGTCACAAAGAGACAATCATCCGCCGTTTACGAGAATGTTAAAATGAGAGAACAAACACCACCAAATACTGTACATGATCATGTGTATGTTAATAAAATAATAAAAATAAAAGAGATTTTTAGTTATAAATCTAATGTTGTGAGACTATAAGAGGCATAAAAGGTTTTTAAAAGGAAACGAGCTGTTACCAATTTGCCCAGCCTTCACTTTAAATGGTACATCCAGTTCACTCTGAAAAAGACAATATTTTTAACATTAGAACGTAACCAATACTTCAGTAATACATTTATACGACATGCCATTAATGAGTCACCCGTAACACTGTAGTTACAATAATGCACTTACTGTAAACACTAGTTGGTATATAAGTTTAAAGTTTGCTAATCTTTACAGCATTAGTCAAGGCTTATATCACGTGACCTCTTCATAGAGCCAGGTTCAGAAAGATACGTTTTATACACTATCACAAGACCTTCAGCTTTAATTCAAGTGTTTGACTAAAATGTGGCATCAACCATTCAGGAATTAAAGCCATTGTTTGACACATCAGAGCGACAACACGACAACATGACCCATTTCAATACTTTGTGGTGACGAGGTAAGGAGGTAATGAGGTAGTGGGAGGAGAAACAGTAAACCGTAAACATTCCTTGTAAATAACAGAAAGAAAAGAATTTTGTGTTTTGTGTTAAATGTCTGTAGAGACAGTTCTTTAAACCTCACGTTGAGAGTTTGAGTGAACAGCTACCGAATGTGCAAATGTATCACTCAGAACCTCGTCCAGGCCTTTAACCCACTAGATTAATCACGGAGTAACGGGGGAACACACCACACCTGGCCATGTCAGCCATTTGTTCCATTATTTATGATCCTCTCAAATTGTGAGGTGTGTATGAAAATGAATTCCTGAATGGTAAATTCCACACTTTTGTCAAACCTCTTAAATCAAAGCTGAATCAAAGTCTTTGTTCAAATTCAATAAGGTGGTGTACAATAAGTCCGAATGGCAAAAACAACTTTTCACAATTAAGTGGACGAGCAGATCAGAGTGTAAATGCTAATACTGTACATCTCAAACACCAATGGTAGAGCTCTCTGCTGCTTAACTAAACCATGAAGCTGATACTATAACAGCAGATCACAGCTTTACTCATCTCATCTCTCAAACATTTATAAGTTTAACCAGACACCCAAGTGTTTAAAAGGACATTTCTGTCTGTAAATAAATGCAGAAGACAAGACAAAATAAAAATGCAACTCTAACCACAAGCTGCAAAAGATATCTTTGAGATCTATGTGGGTCCGACTTGCATACGGAGGCAAGAAGATAAAATGGAAAGAAGTGATGCAGCGTGAAAGTATTTACAGCTAACACTCACTCACTCACTCACTCACTCACTCATCTACTATACCACTTTATCCTGTATTCAGGGTCGCGGGGGCGGAGCCTATCCCAGGAGACAGGGTACACCCCGGACAGGGTGCCAATCCATCACAGGGCACACACACATACAGTACACACACTCACACACTCATTCACACACTACGGGCAATTTGGGAACGCCAATCAACCTAACCTGCATATCTTTGGACTGTGGGAGGAAACCTGAGAACCCAGAGGAAACCCACCAAGTACAGGGAGAACATGCAAACTCCATGCACACAGAGACAGGAATCGAGTCTGGCCGGGAATCGAATCCGGACCCTGGAGGTGCAAGACGACAGTGCTAACCACTACACCACCGTGCCACCATCCAGCTAATACTATGACACTTTATTATACGTTAATTATATTATATATTACAGGGAATGAGAGGAGATTTTAGAAAGGGTCAAATAAGATGAGTAAGATCTGTAAGACCAGTACAGCAACTGATTTAGTTTTTTTATAGTGATTTAGCAAATACACCACAAATCTTAAGTGCTTAAACTAACTTGAACTATTTATTGAACAATGATATAAATTGTTAAAATTGAAAAAGATGAAATTCTGCTTACCAAAGTGTTCTCCTTCACTCTCAGGTTTTCCAGAACCACATCACCTATAAAGACAGGTATTCAGAGTAATCATTATTCATGGACATTATTAAGGAGCCTGACATTTCAGTGTGAAGGAACTTGTATAAAAGCCATGATTTTATTCTGCATGTTGAAAACAGGAGGTCCAGGAAACAGTTAAAAAGCTGAGTTCATTTCCACAATAGACTGCAGTGTTTGATAAATACCACAGCTTCTGCTTAATCTAAACAGACAGAAGATAAACCATTGAGACGTTGAGACCTGGCCTCCACGAGATATCTGAAGGCGTGCCTGGATATCTGACACCAAGACACCAAGTCCTCTAAGTTATGAGGTGAGACCTCCAGATGGACCTCCAGATGGATTGGACTGGTCAGTCCAGCACATTCCACAGATTCTAGATCGGACTGAGGTCTGGGCAATTTGGAGGACAAATCAATAACTTGAACTTTTTGTCATGTTCCTCAAATGTTCCATTCCTGAACATATGTTCTAGTGTGTCAGGGTAAAATCACTGAGAGTGTTCTGTGAACGAGACTGAATAGGCCTTAACACCTACTGAATCTAAAATCTAAAATGTAGACTTTATGGGTGTGGTTTATATGAAACAATAGCTAGTGTTTGGCTGAAGTTCATATTGTGCCATAGCTTAATAATGACTGAGCTCAGATACAGGTGTTAGAACATGGTGTATTAGTGAATATGCGGGGGTGCAGTGGAGAGTCTGTAGTGTGAAAAAGCTGTCTGAATCAATCAGTCATGTGGACAGACAGCCTGGACTCACACCAACACTCACAGTCTGGGAAGCAGCAAAATTCTCCCATTTCTAAAATACAATGAACTGCATGATGAACCTGTTCGGTCTTTCGGCTGCTCCCGTCGAGGGGTCGCCACAGCGGACCATCCGACCCGCACAACAAATTGGCACAGGATTTACGCCGGATGTGGGACCGGCACTGCATCCAGTGGCTGGGGTTTCGGGTTTGCTCATTGGGTGGGACTCGAACCCAGGAACACAATGAATCAAACGCAATGCAGATGAGAAACTGCTGTGAGGCTGCTGAATGATCAGTTACCCCCCTCTCGGACCAATCGCCCTTCTATTCTTACATATCACATATCATTATTACAATAACTGTGAACTGGACTTTGCATTGATGCAGCAAACACGGAACTTACATACACAGAATACATGCGTTTTTCTTGCGGTTCGTGTCCCCACTCCCTCTTCCTCTATATCCTAACTCACATAGCCGTTATGGTTATTGCATTACTGCACTATGGTTGCATTTTATTACATGCCGGGAGATGATGCCAAATGAACTCTTGTTGTTATTTATACTTATTATTTTTAACAACGGCAATAAATTGAAATTGAATTTAATTGAAACTATCACTGAGTCACCAAAGGTGAGTAGTATAGTAGTAGTAGAGTTGCATAATGAACAACTGTACTTATTTTAGTTTTTTTTTTTAATTTAGTTATAGTTTTTTTAATTTTAGTTATAGTTTTGTTATAACTTTGTTAAAACATGAAAAACACTTAAATACTTGCACACATCCATAAACACATACACACATTCACTATATAGAAAAAAGGTATTCGTCCAAACCTGATAATCATTGAATTCATGGGTTTCAATCAGGCCTTTATCCCCAGTGAAGGACAATCTTAATGCTTCAGCATACCGAGACATCTTGGACAAAACTATGCTTTCAATCTTTGTGTCCACAGTTTGTTGAAGGCCCTTTTCTATTCCAACATGACTGAGCCCGAGTGCACAGGACTATAAAGCAGTGGTTTGATGAGCTCGGTGTGGAAGAACTCGACCGGCCCTAACACAGAGCCTTGACCTCAACCCCACCTTTGGGATGAACTGGAACTGGAGATTACGAGCCAGACCTTCTCGTCCAACATCAGTGTCTGACCTCATAAACTCTCTACAGAATGATCATAAACTCTCTACAGAATGAATGGGCACGAATTCCCACTGAAACACTCCAACATCTTGTGGCCTTTGAAACAGAGCGGATGCTGTTGCACAAGGTGGACCGACTCCATATAGTTTAAGTATATGCTCTATGTTCTAGTATCTATTATAATAACATGTAAAACACTTTGTGTATTACACACACCCACTGTTTATTTCCTACTTGGCTTATATCATATCAACTCTCTCTTTTTGGTTTTGGAAGAAACGACGGATGCACCATGAACCGGACACGGAAATGACAAAGTGTGCAAAAGAAAGGATCTGCTCACGAGGAAGGGGATATGAGCTCACTGACTGAGCACGGTGGAGGCGGTGTCATGGCTTTGGCTTGCACGGCTGCTTCTGGAACGTTCTAAGAAATCTTTATTACTGTGGAACTGTGGATAGAGCAGCAGAAAGAACCCAGACGTCCACAGAAACATTCTGTCTGATAATGTAGAGAGAAATGCATCCGATTTACCTGGACAGCAATCCTACACACACTGCAACACAACACAGGACTTAATCAGGGGGGATTTCAAGGTTTTAGACGGACCAAGTCAATCAGCTATGGGAGCTCTGATCGATCAGACGCCAATCATTTTAACAGCTCGGGTGTCTCTCAGCAGACAAACACATAAACCCATATTACTATAAAGATGCAAAACACAGCCAGAGTCGACAGCCACATCAACACGCCGTCTCGAGGCGGGGAATATTACCAAGTCTTTTTAAAAGAAGTCAAATTTGCAATATGCAAGTTTTTTCTAAAGAAAAACCCCGTGGCGGAACGTCAACCGAAAGCTTTAACACAACTTACCTTGTTTGTCAGTTCACAACAACACAGTGCGAATCATTTGAGCATGAAATGTTACTTCAGCAGCTAACTCTTGTAAGTCGACCCTCACTGACTCACTCAAAAACCTCGAGCCGTACTCTGCAGAGAGAAAGACTAAAACCTGATTCCTTCCAATTAATAAAAGTGTGACATAATCTTATAAACATGCACTGGTGTTTAGGATCGTTACAGCTACATAAATAAAAGAAAAAACAATACTACACAAAAATAGAACACTAGAAAAACACACACACACACACACACTAAAAACTGCAAACATCTGTCTAGCTTGTTTAATGCTGGTCCTGTAGCTGATGTCATCAAACAGCTGAGCCGCCAACTGTTCAATTACTTTTGCTCTCTTAAAAATGGGTGTTTGGGAATCAGATATAAAGTTCTGCTATTCCTCCACTGTTCCCCCATAAAAATATTGAATCCAATATGCAGAAATAACAATAACTTTAACAATGTCCAAATATTTATAGACCTGACTGTACGTATTTACTCATCAGTTATACTCTGTTTTTGTCTCGAGGTTCAGTTTAACCTTTTGCATAAAAATTGTTTATCCCTTGAACAATGCAGCATCTGTAGAGTCTCAGTATTTTTACAATCAAGCACTGTTTGTATTTTTTGCCCGATTACACAGTCACTACATACACGGCCCAGTCACGCCCTTATTTCATTGCTCCGCCTCTTGCTTTGATTACGGCTGTGGCATCGGTTTGATGGACTTATGAAACGCTAAAACATTTACTTCAGTTCAGTGTTGCACTAATTTCTCTCCAAGATCTTGTATTGCTGATGTGAGAGTCGCACCGCTGAGTAAAGCACCTTCTCCAGCACGTCCCAGAGATTCTCAATGGGGTTGAGGTCTGGACTCTCTGGTGACCAAACTATATGTGAAAATGATGTCTCATGCTGCCTGAACCGCTGTTTCACAACCTGAGCTCGATGAAGCCTGACATCGTCGTCTTGGAGTATGTCCCCTGCCATTAGGGAAGAAACAATCCATTGATGGGAACGCCCGGTCATTCAGTACATTCAGGTTGTCAGCAGACCTCATTTTTCGGGCAAGATTGCTGAACCTAAACCTGACCAACAGAAGCAACCCCAGATCATAACACTGCCCCCACAGCACGGTAGGCACTGGGTATGAACATCACCATCACAGGGTAACTCTGGACTCATCAGATCACATGACCTTTTTCCAGTGCTCCAGAGCCTATTCCTTATACTTCCTAACAAATTTAAGCCTCCCCAACCCCCCCTCCCCAAATAACCTCACTGACATGTGGTTTTCTAAAGGCTACATAGTTGTTTAGTCCCAGACTTTTTTTTGGCCAGGGAATATATTTAAAATGATTTCATTTCATTAAGAAGATCTGGAGATGCTTTTGGATGATGTTTTGGGTTGTTATCTGTTTGTACGGTGAAGTGCTGTCCTAGAGCGCAGTCTAATACTTCTATCAGCAGTCACATCATCAATAAACACCGGTGACCCAGTTCCACTGTACCTGCCCCTGTTATAACACTGACTCCAACACAAGCCTTCCTTTTCCTTCTCCATATTCTTCTCTTCTAATCATTCCTGTACAAGTTAATACTGACTTCATCTACCCAAATAATCTTGTTCCAGATCTGGACCATCTTTAAAATGTTTTCTAGAAAGGTCTAATCCAGCCATTATGTTCTTGAGTGTTCCCAGTGTTTTGCTTCTTCAGATAAAACCTTTTATTTATATTATTATAGACGTCACATGATTGTAGACGTTGACAATTCCACAAAGCTCACAGT
The DNA here is from genome assembly GCA_030014345.1 of Clarias buthupogon. NCBI lineage: Eukaryota > Metazoa > Chordata > Actinopteri > Siluriformes > Clariidae > Clarias > Clarias buthupogon. The sequence continues at coordinate 1,905,623 of JAQMYK010000007.1, forward strand.
AAACCAAACATTTCGGATGGAAGTCCTTCGTTTGCTGAGCAAGCAGACTGCTGCCGGGGGTGAGGAGAAACCAGGAGATATTATTCAGAACCTCTGATGAAGTAAGGCAGGTGCTGTAGTCAGACGATAACACCCAACCCATGAGACAACCTAAAGTCTGCCGTCTACTCTGTGGTTGGAGTCGTATATATTTTCTTATTTTAATCTACTCTGACTGAGGCCTGATCCAGGGTTAAAGAAATAATGTCTGAAAGATGTTACACTACGATCCTGTTTCCATCCTCGTCTGTTTGTTTTTATTATTAGAATTTGTGCCATAAAACTTTTAATTTGACATAATCCTATCACATGACACTTGATAGTAAAATGATCTAAAGTGCCTGCTGGTGATCACCTAACCCGTGATTCCAATGGGACAAACACACACCTAACACACACCAGACTAACACCAAACACACACCAGAGGAACACACCAAAACAACCGCCTGCAGCTGTACAGGGACACAGGCAGAAAATGTCAGCAATATGATATAAACATTAAAAAATGCCTCTTTAAATTTTAAATGCATATTTGCACATGTGTGTGTGTGTGTGTGTGTGTGTGTGTGGCAGATACACACTGACAGCACTGACAGATATACTCTGATAAACAGAC
>JAQMYK010000007.1:1909853-1921062 GCA_030014345.1 Clarias buthupogon
GAATAATTATAAAGGTCTTGACTAAAACAACATGCATGAGGAATCACAAAGGAGTTTTCATTTTCTACAATGGAAAAATACTCCAACTAGTTACTTTTATCAGAATGTAACGCTGTAATGTAACTAATTACTTTTTAAAGACAGTAATTTTGTAATGTAATTACAAAAAAAGTAACATTCTCCAACACTGCCTGTAATCTAGGAATGGGACGAGACATTGGTTAGCAAGCTCAGATGTGTTTGATAAGCGTCCGAGCCAAAGCAGGTTTGTCTCCTTCACTGGCAGGGAAAACGCTCAACTCTTAATGAAGCATGATTTCAGTCGGTCAGTTTTTGACTGCATTGTTTTTTTTTTTATCACTTTGTGTTTGTGTTTATGTTCCAGTTGCCCTTGTTCTTTGCGCTGGTGGTGTATGTTGGCAGCTACAGGTCTATGGCAACAATGGCCAAACCAGCATTCGCTGAGAACGGCACTTTAATGGACGGAGGAATCGATCTCAACATGGAGCAGGGCATGGCGGAGTGAGTACGAAGTGCTCACGTCACTGGAGACGCTCTGTGATAGAATAACTGATCAAAATCTCAAAATGTTACAATCATACTTTCACCACTGTTTACTGTTCTAACTGCAGAATGACACATGACACGTGTTTCTAGAGGAGGCGTAATACTATAAGCTAGAGATGTGTGAGGTGTTGTGTGTTAAACCCCTCACTATACCACTGAGGTTATCACATTGAAGCACCACAGGCAGGGTTCCTTAGTGCCACTGAGACCGTCGGCTTGAAACGCCCGCCCCGGTGCCCAGGTTTTGGTTCATTACTGAGGGATTCATTACAAGCTTGTTCTTGCCAAGTTAAATATAACATTAAATAGACAGTACATAATTTGTGTTTTGTGACAGTTACCTGCTGAAGTCTGATGGTGATGGTTGTGTTTTTGATGTTGTGTTTTTGATGTAGCTCAGTCTGCACCAGGTCCTGATATCACTGTGAAAAACAAAAAACAAAATGTCAGCTTGTTTTTGATCAACATCAGACTAGGACAAGAAATTCTTAATGTATGTTATTACCTTATATTTCTTCGGTGATTGAGCCTCTGTTTTAGTAAATGTTTTATGGGACATCCAGTGATTTTCTTAGGATATTTATCAAGTTTATTAACAGGGTTAAATTTTAGAAAGAATTCATATTCATATAATAAAAACTCAAGCAAGGAACTAAAAATAGACCCTTTCTTCTTTGTTGACTCTTATATTTGGACTAAACATAAGAGTTTGGTAAGTGATGCTCCCACCACCATGCTTCACAGTGTTCTTGGTGTTGAATGCCTTCCTCTTTCTCTTTTCTTTGTCCATGTGGTTTAGCTTTAACTTTAGTCAAGCTTTTGAAGCAGTGAGATTGGTGTTCCCACAGTTTCGAGTTCATGATATGACTGTTCCTTGGTGGTTCTTGGGTTGTTCTTGACATCAGCTCATCAGGGGTTTGGGTCTTGTTCCAAACCTTGACAAAGTGTCTTTGTCTCCCAATGACTTGCGCTTCTGTACAGTAGTTTAAACCGATCTTGGAAACTGCAGTTGTTTCGAGATGGCTCTGAGAGACGCTCCTGGTGTGTGTAAATCTAATATTCTCTCTCTCAGATCTGCACTAAGCTCCTTGAACTTTCCCATTGTACTGTGTCCTAGTCAAGCCAATGACACAAACACTTTTTGTGGGAAGAGGGAAGCTACCTCGAGTCCTTCACCATTACAGGAGGTTGAGACGCCTTGGGCTAGGCAAATGAAAAGACATTTAAAGACTTTAGAACCACAGAGTTAATAATCAATGATTTACCAGAGAAAAAAAGACAAGCCCTAAAAATATTTTTGCGAGACCAACATTGGCATGACCTTCATGATCGTGAAGAGTGTGTGTAAACGTTTTATCACAACTGTACATCCAAATGGGAAACAGTTGGAAAATCTGGTTTCGGGGATATAGTGGCCTCAACAAAAAAAATTATTTTATGTATTTATCGTCTGTTCAAAATGAGAAAAAATGGTAGTTGGTTAAACAATAGTGGCTTTGTTACGGATCACATTCAGTGTATAGTTAGTTAATCATCCGGTTCCTGTAACAGTCGAAGTTTATCTCAAGTTTCAACTGACAACACACTCGGGATGGGGATCATCAGGGATCTCCCGATACGATATTATCACCATACACAGGAGGCGATTTTAATTTGTATTGTGATTCTGTATCATGAGTTTATAAATATTTTGATTCAATATTATAATTTTTTTCAGGTTTTGCTAGAATTCTAAACAAACTTGGCAAATAATTAGCTCTTACCACTCAGGATGCTGTACTGTGTGAATAAGTTTATAGGATTAAATTATAACAGGATTATAGAGAAACACTGCAAATCTTAAGATCTTAACACTGCAAATGCAAACATATATAAATTAAAAGAATATTTAAAAAACGTGTGCAGATATGTATTGATCCACAAAGAGTTGGGATACACAGTAGCGAATCAGTAACCTACTATTGTCTTTTCCATTCAGTGTCCATGACTCTTTTGTGAACATTTTACTGCTTATATACACACACTAATAATAAAGTGTTTGTATTTTCCTTTCAGGCACCTTAAGGATGTCATCCTGCTGACGGCTATAGTTCAGGTCCTCAGCACCATCTCATCTTATTTCTGGTACCTCTGGCTTTTGGTAAGACCCAGATTTGGTGGTTCATGGTTTCACTTGAAGCTTGGAATAATGTCCCTCTCCTCACTGCCTCTTCTCGTTATCTCTTTACTCAGGCACCTGCTCGAGCTGCACAGTTACTCTGGGTGAACTTTCTAGGTCCTTGGTTTTCTGCTGAGTCTTCGGCGCCTGCAGAGGAGGTTAATGAAAAGAAACAGAAACGACAGGAAAGACGACAGATGAAGCGATTCTAATTAATTTGCTGCATTTTATTTTTATCCTCACTGTAGAAATAAAGTAACATTCATTTGTTATGCGAGAGAAGTTTCTTACTGCTCTTCATTATTTTGTGCTTTGTCTTTTTCTCATTTTCTTTGTTTCTTATTTCTACCACTCTGCAGTCTGATGCTGAGAAGTCACCAAAGTTAACAGAGAAATATGTGTGTTTAGCTAAGACATGAGCTGTTGACTGCAGGGACGTGTATAGGCTGTGACCCTCCGTCTCTCAGGCTCAGCGTTTGTACATGGTTTCCCAGGGGGAGGAGTCTGATTATGATGATTATCATTCATCATTAATCACCTCATATGAGGGCATTAACTTTATCATAAAATTGTAATCTTATTCAAGCAATGGTGATGTCAGGAATATTGATTTTATTTGTGAGGCGACTGGATTCATGAAAATGCTGTGTGTCTGAGGAAACAGTCTTAAGTTAGCACCTTTAGTTTATATTTACACGTACTGCTGGAGAAATAAAGTTTTATAAAGAAATCTATAATATTGTATTGCCACATCAGTGACTCAAGTGAAAAGTGCACACTGGTGACCCCTGGCAGGAGACGCAGGACTGTGAGCACCCTTTTTATTTTTTCTTATTGAAACAAACAATGGGCCAGCGATGAGAAAATAAAAAAATACTGCTGTATGTTCTTCCTTTTTTTTTTTTTTTCTACAAATACTCGTATCTAAGTTTACTGACATTTATTCCTCCTCAGTTATGGTAATTATATGACTAACTACCCATAGTTTAGCAAGTTGTTTCTGTGTGGATGGTCATTTTGCTATTCCTTTGTAAAGAATGTTGTAATGTCAGTATACTTTAGATAAAAAAAGACTTAATTTATGCACAGATGCATGCTTCAAACAATAACGCTATCCTACTTTGATTTGCAAAAAAGAAATAATAATTAAGCATGATTTGGTGACAATGCTGTGTGATGTACACCTTCGCCTGTACACTGTGGTCCGTGTTGTATATACTGTATGAAGGGTGACTCAGCCACAGCCAATGATCAGCACCTTCCCTGTGGGGTCATAATGTGGGGTGTTTGTTTCTGCCTCAGAAACCTGAGTGAAAATTATGCCGCAGAAGTGTAGAAACGAGCTCTGGAGAAATAAAGCTTGTAGGCATTTTGTGATAAAGGACCTGTTTTTTTTTTTGTTGAGAAAATGAAATAATTACAACAGATACATGAAATATTCCATCCAGAGTGTAATGTGAAAAGGATTGAAATAAAATGCACTAAGCTTGACATGAATGCATGTTACTGTCATTCACTAAGGCCTGTATTTTTCATTATTTAACCACATAGAATCAGGTCCATAAGTAATTGGACACTGAGAAAGTTTTCATATTTTTTGCCTAGGTACTCCAAATTATGGAAGCAAATTGGTATCATAATACAATTGGAATATCAGCCTTCGAAGAACACAATTTTTGTTTTATTTAATCACTGTTTAATCATTAGTTTTGACATGTAAATACTATTGAATTTATTAAACTGAAATATTTGATTTTAAAAGCCAATATCTTTCAATTTATGTGCAAAGTCTTGATTTCAACATATGAATATTAAACAAATCTATTTTGAAATCAAGACTATATGAAAATATATTTTTACAGTTTGAATCAGACTATTGAGAATTCAGTGGACATAAATAGAAAGATGTTGCTTTTCAAAGTCAAATATTTCAGCTAAATGAATTCATTAGTGTTTACATTAAAAAAAAAAAAAAAACTAATGATTCAACAGTGATTACATTTCAAAATGTCTTTTTCAAGTGCTGATTTCATTCAAATTATTCCATCTAGGAACCTCTGTAGTCCATCTAGGGGCTGTGGAGGCCAATTTGGGAACTCCATCTAGCATAATCTGCATGTCTTTGGACTGTGGGAGGAATCCCACCCAGCACTGGGAGAACAGACAAACTCCATGCACTCAGACCCTGGAGGTGCGATGTTACAGTGCTAACCACTACACAACTGTGCTGCCCATTTGAATTATTATAATGCCAATTTGCTTCCATATCCACCTCAATGGATTTGATAAAATGCAGTCACGGTGTGAGTGAAGGGAGAAGTTACAGCTTTAATTCAGGGCTTCAACAGAAGTATTGTATTAATAATTTACTGTCTCTCCCTTAACACAGGCTCAAAGGTAATCAGAGATTATATTTACAGTCATAAATATCTGGATTACTTTTCACACTTACAAAATACAAGACCTGCAGTCAGTGCTGACTATGTGCTGGCCCCAAGCCCCGCCCCCTGACCTCATAAACTCTGTAGAGAATGAATGAACTTTAGTTGTTGCGCTCTTTTAAAAAAAAAATTATAATAATAAATGAATTAATAAATAAATCAGGTCACGTGGTTGTGTGCGGCGTAGAAACCTATTACGTCATTGGTCACGTGTTTCTCTCGGCACGAATCAGGCACAACTACAGTGTTTCATAGCAACAAACACCGCGCACGCGCGCGTGTGTGTGTGAGAGAGAGAGAGAGAGTGTGTGTGTGTGTGTGTGTGAGTGAGAGAGAGAGAGAGAGAGAGAGGGAGAGTGTGTGTGTGTGTGAGACATTTTTAGAGGAGTGCGACGGAGGAAAGTGTTCGGCGGCTTTGTGAGTCGGGTCTCCCGACAGCGACCGGAAGTGGTGCTCCGTAACTTCCGCTCCAGCTCTCAGGACTCACTCAGCTGATTCGGCCGCGCGCGCGAGTGTGTGTGCGTGAGTGTGTATGAGGAGCCAATCAGGAGCGGCGATCTTCGGTAAGAGTTAGGTTTCTACAAACACAACCGGACAGTGTGTGTGTGTGTGTGTATATATAAGAGAGGAGGAAGAAGAAGAAGAAGAAGCCGTGTGAGATGTGACTGTACCGGAGCAGGTGTAGAGCTGAGGGTAAAACACACAGCAACGTACACACACACACACCGTCACCAGTCTAACCAAGTGTGTGTGTGTGTGTGTGTGTAAGTGTAAGAACCTATATTGTGGAACATTAGACACTGTAGAGTTCGCCTTCTAGTCTCTACTTGTCTATTAACTAGCTGTCTATTAACTAGCTGTCTGATAACTAGCTGTCTATTAACTAGCTGTGTGATAACTAGCTGTCTATTAACTAGCTGTCTATTAACTAGCTGTCTGATAACTAGCTGTCTGATAACTAGCTGTCTATTAACTAGCTGTTGATAACTAGCCGTCTATTAACTTGCAAAATCCATAAGTGATATAAAATGAGACCAGAGTAACTTGATCTTTTCCCCCAGTGTTAGTAAGTGAAATTGTTGCATTATTGTGACACGTTAAGATCATTTCTAGTCCTGCCACTTTAATCCGCCTGTCTGTCTGATAACCACCTGTCTGATTGACTCTTTCTGAAGATGTAATTAAACCAGCAGGTAAAGGTGTGAGAGAGCCGTTTCCTAGGGATCAGATCATGTCTTTAAGGAAGAAGTGACCCGACAGCTCGTGTGTCAGGTCCCTCCACAGCTACAGTCTTTAATCAGTATTAATCTACCGCAGGTTTCTGTCTGGTGTCCAGTTGTTTCAGCTTGTCCCACAAAATGATCTCCAGCCTATTGTTCAGTCTTTATTGATGTTTATGAAAGTCGTTTCTTTCACATTTTCTTTGAACCCTTCAAGGCTGTAAAGAACAGTCCTTTACTTTTTGTCCATGGACATGAAATGTCTGTACACCGATTCCTCAACAGGATGAGAGCGTTTTCTAAATCTGTGACTAGATCAGAATCCACCCACTGAAATTCTTTTAAGATTATTAGAGCTTGTGCTAATGCTTAACAATTAACCTTTATGACCGTCTTTGTTGCAGTTATGGTAATGGTGATAAACAGAACAACAACACAGACACCAGTTTTTGTTACAGAAGCTAATAAGTGAAAAAACAAGAGAAGAACGAGCTCGTCCACACTGTCTTTGAAATCCCAAAAATGACTGTTATATTTTGACTACAGCAGCTACATCATGAAGCACACTTTACAGCCGGGGTGAGCCTTTGGGAAATGCGTCTTAGAATGCAGGACATGTTGAAACTACAGCAGCAGAAGACCACTTCAGGATTTCACTCTCTTCTTCCACAAACATGAATCTGAGACCAGATGTTTTTTTTCCAGTCTTCGGCTGCACTATTTCAGTGACCGTGTGCCCGCTGTAGCCTCAGGCTGGTGTTTCTGGCTGACGGGAGTGAAATCCACTCTGGTCTTCTGCTGTTATAGCCTGTCCACCGCAAAAGGAGTGCATTCTGATGTTTTTCTGCTCACTGTGAAAGACTGATTATTGAGGATGAATAGAAACATCAAGAGAATCACTGTTTTCTGAAATACTAAAACCCGCCTGTCCGACACAGCCATGTCACCAAGTCAGAGTCACTGAGGATGCGTTAGATTGTGGTTTAATATACAGTGTATATATATATCTATATGTCTGTCTGTATCTTACAGGGAGGCTGCTGCTGCTGTGTTGACAATGGCAACGTCGAGTACCAAGAAAATCTCATGGAAACTGCGTAAGTACTTTTTAAGTGCTTACTTTTGTAAGCTTGTTTAGAATTAAACAGACAATTTTTGTTCAATAATACTATTTCAGGAAGAATTCGTGACGTTGTAAATGCAGTTCTGATCTGAGAAACCTTTTCATTACATTTCTGACATGAACGTCTCACTCATGCATGATAAGTTTAATATCTACTCATGATGTATATTTCTGCCCTGCTTTTGTAGAAGATGTGGTGGCCCACCCCAGTAACGTGTCTTCCCTGGTGTTGGGTAAAGCATCGAGTCGCCTTCTGGCTACAGGAGGAGAGGACAGCCGGGTCAACATCTGGGCCGTCAACAAGCCGAACTGCATCATGGTAGAACCCCATCAGCTTCCTATGTGTTTGAGAGAGCAAATTCTAAAGGATGGTTCTGTTAACTTTTTATTTTTTACACTTCCTGATCTAATGTTGTTGTGTGTTTTTATGTAGAGTTTGACGGGCCACACGAGCCCTGTGGAGTGTGTCCAGTTCAGCACCTCAGAGGAGCAGGTGGTAGCAGGGTCTCAGTCAGGCTCTCTGCGGATCTGGGACCTGGAAGCTGCTAAAAGTGAGTTTTGCAGTGAGCCGTTTGTGTAGAGGCTGAGAGATCAGTTTATGAAATGACTAGACGTGCCCCTGACTTTGTTAGCGTTGTATTTAATTGCACGCTCATAAGTGCATATTTAAAAAAAATGTACGACATGTCTGTTAAATTTTTTAATGAGCTAAAGTATTTTACATGTTACCATGAAGTGCGCGAAATGAAGGTGTGAGATCGTGTTCAATAAGTAGATTTGAATTGCACACTCATAAGCGCATATAAAAAAAAAAAAATGCAGCACCATTTAATGATTTTTTTTTTTTTGTAAAGTTTGAAATTTTTATAATGGGTGTGTGAGTGTGTATGTGTGTGTGCCCTGCGATGGATTGGCACCCTGTCCAGGGTGTACCCCGCCTAGTGCCCGAAGTCTCCTGGGATAGACTCCAGGCCCCCGCGACCCTGAACACAGGATTAAGCGGTATAGAGAATGAATGAATGAATGAAAATTTTTATGATATAATGGTATTTTCTTTTTTAAATTTAAAAGTAGTATATCTTCTCTCATCCACGTGGGCCGATTGTGATTAAACAAAGCCTGTATGTTACCTCAGGCTCAGCCAAATACACCTGTGAAAAGCACATTAAAATTCCTTCAGTAGTTCTCACGTGATGCGTGCACAAACAGAGAGACAAACAGACATTCCCATTCCAAAAAAACATCTTGATGTGTTCTGTTACTCATCTTACGTCCTCACGAATTATTATTTCGCAAAAATCTTCAATGTAGACTTACAGTTTACACTTTACAGTTTTATGAAATGTACAGATAAAACCAACTCATCTGTACTCGCATCCGTGTTGAGCTGAAAGTCACAGAGATCACGTTTTCATCGTCCTGTAGTCTGGTGTGAACATGTACTGTAGATCAGGTCAAGTGTGTGTGTGGAACGGTTAGAGAAATGTGTGATTGTAAATGTGCTATGTTTTGTTTTCAGTATTTCGGACACTGATGGGTCACAAGGCCAATATCTACAGTGTCGACTTTCACCCGTTTGGAGAATACTTGGCATCTGGGTCCATGGATACTAACATTAAGGTGACACAGCGATACACACGCGGTCCTCTGACCTGTAAAGTTTTGTAGAACCTCCAAAATAATAGAAATGTTTGTGTGTTGTACCTTAAACCATAATATTTTTCTTGTAGTTATGGGACGTGAGGAGGAAAGGGTGTGTGTTCAGGTATAAGGTGAGTACATCATTATATTATCACCTAGAGTGTGTGTGTGTGTGTGTGTGTGTGTGTGTGTGTGTTGGGGGATGGGGGGGGTGTAATTAAACTTTCCACAATATTTTTAGGTATAAAAATCTGGATGAGCAGCTGAGATAGCAGCTGAAATATCTCTTCCTTGTTTAAATAATAGTCTGGGAATAGTGTGTGTGTTTTTGTTTTTCTACAGAAATATTTTTAAAAAGCACTTAAATGATAATTTCTGCACCAGTGATTATAGTGCTGGAGTGTTTTCTCCTGTTCCTTTAAACCCAGTCTAATCTACACAAATGTACATTTACACACGCTGGGGCTGTGAGAGAACCCATGAGCACTCGGGTCATGAACCGGTCACGTTCAACTTTGTGCTGGTTTGTTTTATTTGACCTCGGGTAAGGGTCAGAGGGTCATAAGCAAAGAAAACAAAAGCGACAAAAATAAATAAATAAATAAGTGTAATAAATATAATTATTGTGTAATTCTTTGCCCCCTCCCCCCTCCCCCTCCCCAAGGATTAAACGATGCCCATGACTGTAGATAAGGACAGTTCGAGAATGTATTTCCTGAAATTTGCCTCTAATTACCCTGAAGTCAACAACTAATACTTTACTACTAAAACTTGTCATAGGTTTTTTTTTTCTCCTTTTATTTCCCTGGATCGTTTCATATCACGTCACCTTCCTTATGTAAATAAGGTTCCAGGATTAATGGATAGACGTCACTAATCAAACACTCAGTAATTGTCTGATGCACACAGATTGTGGAAGATGTGCTCATGACCTCGTCCGTGTGCCTCTTACAACCAAGTCTGCGTTTGTAGATGCCTGCGTGTACAATAGGCCTGAACAATCAGTAGTAGTGTAGTAGTGTGGTTGAGATTAAAGTAATACACCTACTTCTGAATCCAGGTTGTTTTTTTCTCTTTCTCTATCAGTATTAAACTGAGTATCTTTGTGCTTTTCACACAGGGTCACACTCAGGCCGTGCGTTGTCTGGCTTTTAGTCCTGATGGAAAGTGGCTCGCTTCGGCCAGTGACGACAGCACCATCAAGGCGAGACCTGCCGCCTGATTTAACTCTAACGCTTTTATTTAACATGCAGGCCTGACCCAGGTCTCATTTACATGTACTATTATTGTTATTATTATTATTATAATTCTGTAATAAGTATGCTTTTATTTTTCCTCCTGTAGCTTTGGGATTTAACAGCTGGGAAGATGATCACAGAGTTCACGGCACACACATCAGCTGTTTCTGTTGTTCAGTTCCACCCGAACGAGTACCTTCTGGCCTCAGGAAGTGCTGACAGGTAGTGACTGTAACTGGAAACATAAAAGAACGCTGCTCAACACCTTTATCATTAAATATTAACTACTGAATTAAAGAATGGGATGCAGCTGGCATCGTTTCCTCTTCAGGCAAAGAACTGCTGACAAAAAGCCCAGTTAATTAGAATCAGAAGGAAATTAACTTCACTTAATTCAACTTTACAAAAATTAAACTTAACCATGTACAGACACAAAAAATGTACCATGAATGGTGTGATTTATATCGATGTATGGTGTGTGGAGATCGGGACGTGTATGTTGTTGTAGGTTTAAATACAGGATTCTGAGTAGTATATCGTTTACATTATGTTGTGTATTTCTTTACTGTGAGGTCACAATACACATTAATTCGGCAATCTGTGTGTTGGTGAAGATTGTAAGCGATTAGAGCTCTGAGGAAACAACCTTTTTATAGTTTGGTAGAGCGAAACCAGACAGTGATGGAGGAGGGCAGTGAAGAAGTGTCGAACTCTCAGGGGTTGTGGTAGGTTGAATCTCCTCAGCTGCTGAGGGTGGCGTTGTGAGGGTTCCACCTGAGGTCAGGGATCTGCTGAGGGTGGCGTTGTGAGGGTTCCACCTG
>JAQMYK010000007.1:1992544-2007684 GCA_030014345.1 Clarias buthupogon
AGTTGATACTTCAACTTCTAAAGAAGTCTTTTTAAACCCTAGTATCCATACTTCTACTCAAGTAATGAATGTGAATATTTTTGACACCACTGTTAACAATGTAGCATTTTAGAATAATACACTTTTTCTGGTTTATGTCTTTTCATGTGAAATCTAAGCTGGCCAAGTTTCATCTGATCGACAGTTGAAAGATTTGAATTCAGCAAAGTTACGGACACTACGGACATAAAGGTCATGAAATTGTATTCAGAAAATGTGTTCGTTTTTATCTAATAAAAATATATACTGTATTTACAAAAAACGTAGCATGAATTGGGAGATAAGAAACATTAAGTATTATGAAAAATGGTGTTCTATGATCCTCTCTGAAAATTCACTTTTTCACCCAGATAAGGCACTTTTTATCACCAGTACCATGTTTTGTCTGTAAGTAAAGAAATTCAGACCATCCAAGTAAAACAATCTGCTCTGTAGAGCTGTGTTTACATGACACATTTTACACCAATAGTCATTTTCAACAATTTTTTGAAATGCAACACTGAAGTCTTTACCCCTGAAACCCAGAGTGTATTCATTCAAACACTGGAGATGCACCAACGCAAACGTATAGCACAATGCCAGCATCAAGTCGGCTTCTTTTACACTAGTTTACAGAAATGTAAAGCATATATATATATATAAAAGAGGTATACCTAATAAACTGGCCTGTCAGTGTATTTCTGTGTGAACATGTGCATTAAATAATTGAACGCTGCCTGATATCTCAGGTTACGCCTGCAGAAGGCCATCTGTACTACAGTCACACAATAGTAACAGTGAATGAAACTTCCATCATGGAGGATGTCGACAGAAATAAACATAACGATGAAATGATCAAACAGAAGTGGGTTTATGGTGTAAGGACACAGAATGAGTGAAAAGCTGCAGGGGTGTGAGGTCGTGTCGTGCTCTCTTACCTCCGTCTTCCTGAACTTGGCTTTTAAAGTCTTCATTATTTGGGAGAGGGTGTAAAGTCTAAACCAAGCAATCAGATATCATTTAGTGATGTGTTTACTGCCCAGTGAGAAAGTTTAAAACCCTCAGTAAATGTTTTTAAATCTGCATCGAGTGTATTTATGTAGAAGTTACTGCCTCAGACACACATGGACGTCATTATCTTATACACCGGCTGTAACACATCAGACAGCTGAGCTCATTCAGGGTAAAACATTAAGTCAACTTACATTCACGTCTAAAGCACGTATGAGAGATAAGAGAGGGAATAAAAGCAAACCCTACTCACGTGTAAAGCACTAATGTAGAGCTGTAATTGTTCTTCACGAGGCACGTTTCAAACTTTCAGCGCTGTGATGCTGAAACAGGAGCTCACTGTCACGTGACCACACGACCCCTCTCGAGCTTCAGTGATGTTGCGCACACACAGATGCTGCTCACACAGAGGCTGTGCATGTGTGTGTGTGTGTGTGTTAACACAAATTCTTAAAATAAAAAGTTTCTAAGTGTAAAAATAATGCATATAAGTATAATTTGGTCTTTTGCATTTTAAACATTGTACCCCCGGTGCAGAACCTCATCCTGACCCTGTATAGTGCGCTGGGCCAGACTGTCTGCCTCACACTCTGCTGCTCTCTGCTCTGACTCTCCGGAGGAGTGTCGGGAGGCTTGCTGTAGTTCTGCAGGTGATGTAAAGCGGTGTGGGTTTGAGGGTCCCGTGTAAGTATGTATGATTCCAGTGGCCCCTTACAGACAGGGGGCCTTTAAAATGTTATAGTAATTAAAAAGCTTCATGGCTCAGTATGTTATTTTGTTCAGGGGTCTCTCTTGCGGCACCAGACGCGATTCTAAAATCAGCTCCTAATGAGAATGTAACATGTAGAGTCTCTTGTTATTTATATGTTTAATTTCATTCATTCATTCATCTTCTATACCGCTTCATCCTCTATTCAAGGTCGCGGGGGCCTGGAGCCTGTATTGAATTGAATAGTACTACTAGTAAGTACTCTGAATTTCTCATCATTAAAAAACAAAACAAAACAAAAAATAGAATATGCTGCCGGTAAAAGTATTAATTACAGATTTAATGTTATCTGTTGTGTAGGCTTAGTGGTTAGCACTGTCGCCTTGCACCTCCAGGGTCTGGGTTCAATTCCCAGCCAGGCTCAATTCCTCTGTCTCTGTCTAAATGCATGTTCTCCCCGTGCTTTTCTTCAGGTACTCCGGTTTCCTCCCACAGTCCAAAGACAAGCAGATTAGGCTAACCGGCATTCCCAAATTGCCCATAGTGTGTGAATGAGTGTGTGAGTGTGTGTGAATGCCCTGTAATGGAGTGGCACCCTGTCCGGGGTGTGCCAAGTCTCCTGGGATCGGCTCCAGGCCCCCACAACCCTGAATACAAGATGAAGCGGTATAGATGATGAGTGAGTGAGTGGTTAGCACTGCCGCCTTACATGTCCAGGGTCCGGGTTCGATTCCCATGTGCTTGGTGGGTTTCCTCCGGGTACTCCGGTTTCCTCCCACAATCCAAAGACAAGCAAATTAGGATAACCAAATTGCCCGTAGTGAGTGTGTGAGTGTGTGTTTTGTGATGGATTTGCACCCTGTCCTGGGATAGGCTCCAGACAATCAGTGAGTGAATGTTGTTGTGTATAATAATAATAATAATAATAATAATGCTTCAGAATGACAGATTTCAATATCATAGAGCACTATTAAGGAAAAACTTAATATTAAAGTTCACCGGCACTGTGAAAGCAGATTAACATTAAATCAGATCTACACCTACGTTGCTGACATTTTAATTTATCTGTGCTTTTAATCTGAATTTAACTAGGCTACCACTTCTTCTCCATTTCTTCTCAACGACATGCAGATTACTAACGTGATGTAAAATGTGCTGCCACCTACTACACTGGAGTGTAACGTCATGCCATCCAGAGTGCTGGAGATATAAATACTAGCATACTGGAGCCAATGGAGAAGAATGGCAGCCTTTCCTGCGGTTGCCCGCTACTGTACATCCCTACGACAGGCTTACTGAAGCTACAGTATATTCTGATCCGTATGTACAGACCCAAAACAAAACACAGAAACAGTGGCTAGGAACTGCAGCAAAAAGCATTAGCATAAGCTAGGAAACAGTACATGGGAGATCCAGCCTCTAGTTATCAGAGGTACAAGAGGAGATGTGAAAGCTCACTGTACCTGCATACTGCCGACTCCTCTTCAGATCACCAGATATGCACATTTATTAAGGAGTATAGAGGGATTTAATGCAGCATTTGACTGATCCCAGTCCAGGTCCTTGGTGTGGAGTAGAGGAGTAGATCTACAGGACAGCACTTGGTCCTGACTCATTTTATGCACACCAGTGTGTGTTCTCTCCAGCTGAGCCCAATGACAGAGCATAAATATAGTAATAATATAATACAGTACCACCTTCATAACCAAATCCAAATATCAACAACCACAGAGGATTCCTGAGGAAGAGCAGCAGCCCCAAATTTTCAGTCCTTCACATATCGCCTTATTGGGCTGAAGGACTTCACTTGTTTAACCTCCTCTAGGGAGATATCTGCACATTGCTAAGCTGGTGAGAAGGTAAATGACTCGAATTCAGAGGTGTAGTATGTTTTTATGGGTTCTGTGCTGTGTTTAGCCTCCTAGGGGGAGCTGTTCCCATTGTGGGAGTGCTGTATGAGACGGGACGGATTGTGGCGTCTTTCTGCTTCATCAGCACCATGATCACTCCGGAACATCCGCTCCCATCACCATCTGGTGGACTTTGGAGCAGTGCGTGACTCCAGGACCCTGAAGGAGTGGGAAAAAGATCATCCAGCAAAACATGGATACTTCACTGTGTGTTTTATTGTTGTATTTATAGATTATTTTATTCCTTTTAAATAGTAACAGTGGAAGTCAATGGAAACAACTAGAGAACGTGTAAAACAGCACAGAGAAGTAGCCTGAGCTCAGGATCGAACCCTGGAGCTATGAGGTTTATCATACTGTATAAAAAAACATATACACAAATAACAACCACAAACTAATAACTAGAACTCCTAATAAACTAAAACCAAAGTGAAAGAACACAAACTAAAGTCTAGAAATGATCACAAACAACTCGAACAATGAAGCAAAACAAAGTTTCATCTGTCAGAGTTTAATGTAGCTGTGTGATTGTGGAGATGCAAGATGCAGAAGTTACTGGAAATGGTGGACCGGATCACCTGGGGAACCTCAAACTGCACACACACACACACACACACACACACACACACACACACACACACACACTACACATTCATTAATTTTCCATATTAGTTCAGCAGGTCGCCTGGAGCACGTCTCAGGGAATAACGTGACCAACACTTACAGGCCACAAGCACACACACACACACACACACCTAATCACACATGCCAATCAGCCAATCAGTCAATCAGCCTGCACCGCATGTCTTTGGACTGTAGTAGGAAACCCAAAAAAACATGAGGAGAACATTCAGATCTCCAACAATAGAGGTGTGAGACAGCAGTGCTAACCTTTATAAACACACACACACACACACACATTATATTTTAGCACTGCTGCAGGATTTGCCACAACCACATTGTGGTTATAACTTCCTCAGGAATGTGTCCTGCGCTATAAAGTCCAACTCCACCATGTGATTATGGGTTTGTTAATTGTATTTAATACCTGCACTTTTAAAGTTTTTACATTAATCTTCATTACTGGTTATTAATTTATTGTGTTAAAACATGTCAATTAATGTACTAACATGTGGTACTAACATCTACATACATAGAGGCGATGTTATTGGGGAAAGGGAAGGTTTAATACGGACACAGAGCAGGTTATATGCTGTGATTACATGATGCTCAGGTTACCAGCAGTGCTGAGTTGGTGAAGGGCTACAGACTCCTCATCTCCACTAGTGCTGGGTCACACACTGGCATGGATGTTAAGTCACAGGTTATTGCCAAACCTACGGTTTATTACATTTATAAACAACCATGAAATATTCAATGTCCTCGTCCTCTTCTCAGTGGATTTGGTTTTACTGCAAAGGCTTCAACATCGATAATAAAAAATCCACACAGGCTAAAATTACTCTTAAAACTATTTCTTGTACTGATATTAAACAGAACCTTGCAAAAAAAAAGGTTTGGATTTATTAACAGCCAATCGATGTATAAGCTGGGTTTTTACACATCTATACCACGTGATCCTGTATACAGGGTGCTGCATGTCTCTGGACTGTGGAAGGAAACCCACCAAGCACAGGGAGAACATGCAAACCCCATGCACACAAACCCTGAGGTGGGAATCGAACCCGGACCCTTGAGGTGCGAGGTGACAGTGCTAACCACTAAGCTGCTGTGTGCTGTCCTAGGTTTTTACACTTGCTATAAAAGTCATACGAAGTGATTAAATTAAATAATTAATAGTAAATTGGCTTTAAATTAGCCATGCAAATGTCATTCATGTTATTCAGTCTGACTGTGAAACCAGAAAAAGCACGGTTTTCCTTTTTCTCCTCAGCAGTGAGTACAAAAGCATAAATGCTGTAATTTCATTGTAAGAGTTATCTCTCTCTATACGGACGCCATGGAAACCAGTAGACTATAGTCTCTCTCGTTACGTTCTTTACTGCATGGCATCCAGACAAGGAGAAAATCAGTATATATTTATAATATTTATAATAAATTACTAAAGAGTTCTGAACTAAATCGTGTAGAGCAAAAAGTAAATAAAATCTAACAGCTAATTAATTATTATGTGGAAAAGAATCATATATTATGTATTATGAAAAAGGTCATGCAACAATCATGTAACTATAAAAAAAAAAACAATCCATTTTTTAAAATATTTATTATTATTTGTTCTTCTTAACCCATCTGTATTGTATAATTGCATTGGCGATCAACATTAAGCGATAAACACAAATATTATTAGCGTATAATAATCTATTGCCATAAGTGAGTCTTAAAACATACTAGCATGCAGTGTGATTAGAGCGTTATGGGTTAAAATGAGCGATTTGTCATGAACTCAGCACTGAACAGAAGAAAGAGAATCATCTCACAAATAAAAGAGAAGTTTCTAGTCTTACTTTACCCAGGCATCACTCGTAATCCTTATAGAAGCTCACTGTATATACTACTTAATCACAGAGTCTTATCTATTAGCATTAAAATGAGAGATAAAATACAATAAGACTGTATACAGTAAGTGATATACATTAGTGATAGAGATAAATAAATAACTACATGTATGTACACGTGATTACGCTCCCATTATTCCATAAGCAGGGTTTGGTTCATGTTGGGTACAAACTGGATAAATCAAGGGTGAAAATCTCCTCCTATTCAGGGGTAACTAATACAATTCATGATGTTCGTTGTTTATCTTTCGCTCAGTGGAGTTTACCTGGGGGTACCTGGGTGTAACACGGGTTTTGAAAGCAGCGGTGTCCAGTGAACATATAAATCAGTATTACTGAATGGCTTTGTTGTGTGTGTGACCTGTTCCTTATATATACTGTATATACACCATGCACCTTTATTTATAAAATGCAATGTTATGATTCCTTCCTCTAGTCGAGGGACAGAAACACGAACAGATTACACACGCTATAATGATTTTAAAGTGAGGTTTTGGTCAGGTCGACTTTGACCGGCAGGGGTGCTGCCTCTTTCCCTTCATCCTGATGACCGACTGCTACGGCGATCACGGAAGTCAGATGGTACGGGTTGACTTTTGGCATGTAGTCCAGGAACTCCTTGTCTCCATTAATGCTCAACTGCAGGAGAAAATAGACCGATGAAAAAAGACTTAGCGAATTTCCAAGCCAGGAAAAGTACAGTACACACTTAGACAGATGTACATCTCAGATACGTGCTCTCCAGATGATTTGTTCTAGACCACATTAAACACACACTAATGTCAAGTTCGCTGCGCTAAAAGAAAAATCAGTTATGTGACCGTAACACACCAACACCTTGTCTAAAATGTTTTCTCTGGTCTGGAGTTATCTAAAGAATACATTACACAAAAAAGTATTTCACTACAAAACAAATCAACAGTCAGAACCACGAGAATAAAATGTCCAAATAACAGTGTTTTATTCACTACCTGGCCAAAAAAAGTCCCACACTCTAACATTTCGATGGGGCATTGGTGGCTCAGTGGTCCTGTAGGTTTCCCACCCGATGCTCCGACCACTGGTTGCCGTAACGATCCCAACCCCAGATAAAATGGGAGAGGTGCTTCAGGAAGGGCATCCAGTGTAAAACCTGTGCCAAGTTGTTGTGCGGATCAGATGGTCCGCTGTGCCGACCTCTCGACAGGAGCAGCCAGATGACTAACAACATCTCTGATATTTTGTTGGACCAAATTTAGCTCACATTAGGATGTGCACTCACCATGGAATTTTTTCAACAGGTTCAAACAACATTCTAAGATATATGTTTCTGTTTCCTGGCCATGGACCCATCAAAATTAGATGTTTAGTTCCCTGAGCCACTTAGTCATCACTTTTGCCTTATGGTGAGGAGCTTCATCACGCTGGAAAAGGCATCGTTAGTCACCAAACCGCTCTGAGGATGTTTTTGTACCGTTCTTTATCCATGACTGTTTTCTTAGGCAAAACTGTGAGTGATACCCCTCCCTTGGCTGGGATGTGACCCCACACATGAATGGTCTCAGGATGTTTTTCCTGGAGAGACGTGGCTTCTTTGCTGGTCTTGGTGAGCCTCAAGCCCATGTTTTAATAATGTGGTGGACAGTTCTTAACCCAATTCCACTCTCACTAGTTGTTCTCTTTGGTGTCCAATAATTTGACTCTTCTGAAACGCAGTAACTAAGATGAAACGCAGTAAGAACCGTCTCACTGAGAAGCTACTCACTGCATCAGTTAGGGTTAAAGTATTATGGGTAGCCGAAACATATTAATTATAATATTTAGCATTAATTACTGCAACTTTTTTTGACCAGGCAGCATTTATAAGCGTTGAACTTAAGATAAGACTCTTGTGAGAATATCAGATTTGTTTGTAGGAACAGACACCTGGGTCTTCACATGTTGCTCAGGTGCCGTCACCAGACTGGCGCAGCTCAGCCACAGCATCACCATGATAGATAACATGAGACATGTGGCTAAGATCCAGCGTGGCAGCCCTGAACGCCTGCAAGAGAGAAAGAACAAAATCACTCTTGTATCTAAAGTCGATCTGTTTATAATATCTGAATGTGAGTGAATCAGGCTCCTCTAACCGTGACATGCAGCCCAGGAAGTCGTGTTCGCCAACTGTGTCCTCAACATGCTGAGAGCTGTGCTTTCCCTTACTCACAGCTTTAGGTGCATTTTTCTCTCCGTGCACTCGTTCTCCTAGATGGCGGAAGGCCGCCAAGAAACAACAGAATTTATGGTGTCTTTCAAATTACAGTCAAGCCAGAAGATATGTGTTTGTACCAGCATTGATTTTTATAATGGAAAAGTCCATTTTAACAGTCGTTTGAACTAATGGTGCCGTATCTCACCAGGTTGGAGCTTCTGTGTCTGAGGATTTCCTTCAGGCCAGGGTTTGTTTGCGACAGTGGAGTGTGCAGCTTGCAACTCAGGGACGTAGTACTCAATCTCTGGCTCGCTCTGAAACAAGGAACAAACATTTAAGACCATTTTAGGTGTCGTTTTTCACGGACACAGAACTGGATCGTGTAAAAATAGAAAAAGTTGTTTTGTTTCTGTCCAGTTCAGGTGCGTCTGTGCTCATGATAGTCTAAGATTGCTTGTTCTTGACTGACAACAGTAAACCCTAATGTGGTCTTCTGCTGCTGCATCCCGTCACCTCAACAGCTGATGGTTTGTGCACGCTGAGATGCTTTTCTGCTGAACACTACATCCTTCCTGGCAGTATGAACCAATTTTGCGCTAACATCTCTTATAAACAAGGCATTTCCACCAACAGAACCAAAGGCTTTTATTCCCCACATCATTCTGTGGAAACTACAAAAAAATAAAACTTTGTGTGAAAATCCCAGCAGATCAGACGTTTATGAAATACTCAAACTAAAACAAAACTTTTCCATGTGACAGAGTGGTTACTGGTAGAATGGTTCTCCGTCAGTATTATACTATACCACGATCTCTACACTTATCTTAGCAGGACTTTGCTACTCTGAAAGTCTGAAAATGGCCTTTATCTCATTTTGTTGTCAAACTGTTCATTTACAGACCTACAGTCACAATTTCACCATGTGAAGGAAAAACAACAAGCAACAACATTTTTATAACCTAAACTGCAGGATGTCCAACGAAAAAGCATATTTTAAATGAAATGTCATCTGAAATAGTCTTTCTGAACAAGAACACACCTGGAACACGACCACCTTGCCGTCATCAGCCTGCAGGTAGAACGTCCAGGTGGAGGACATGAAGCTTTGAGCAGAGCTGACAATATCGTTACACCAACCAAACAAAGCGTCCATCACCGAAACCGGTTTGGGCCGGTTGGTCAGGGCCTTGAGCTGCAGAGGGAGCGAGCTGGTTAGATAGATGTTTGATTTGTAGGCTGAGAAGATCTTCAGGAATCTTTAAATGCTGCCTGAATACACTTAGAGTCGTACCTTCCTCCGCTGGATTTCAGGCTCGGCTGGTTGGCTGGTGCAGCCGGTGCTACAAGCTTCCTGCTCCAGTAACTTACTGTACGCTTCCTGGCAGGCTGTACACACACACACACACACACACACACACAGATGGAATGTGTCAGAGTGTTCCACTTCACTGTTCAACAGTATGCTCTTTAAAAATACTCTATATAACCATCTGATACGCTCCACCCGGGCAGCGGGCCTCACCTCCCTGACACTCCTCCCTGCTGTTGTTGAAGCCGGTGTTTCCGTTCACAAACTGGCAGATCGAATAGAGTCGACAGCCGCGGTAGCATGCGTTCATGATGGAGTCCTGCAAGCACGAAGCGTAAGATATACGACAACAACAACATATACATCACCGTTAGTTAGGCAAGATTCATTTTCATTAAAGTATGTTTTATACAAACCTAAACATTGTACTTATAATTCATCCTCTCTCATATTAACAACTAGCGCGAGGACATGTCATTGATGAGAACAGAGTTTGTAGAAAGAGTTTAAATGTAAAAATAATCTGCTGATCTTTAATGTAATCAGTGATATTATTATTATTATTATTATTTTTATTATTATTATTATTATTATTATTATTATTATTATTTCAGGTTGAAGTCCACGTACACGTCTGTCTGTCTCTCTGTACAGCAGAACTCTCTGTCTAACTTATTAATACAAAGAAATCACATTCTGTAAGGTTGAAAAATCTGTCTGGACAGACATACAGGCAAAAAAGTTCTGAGCCTGGTTTCTGGTCCTCCAATGTATTAAACATAAAGATATCATTGAAAGGACAAGTTCTGACCAAAGTACAAACAAAACCTTTGTTTTAATTATCTAGATATTATTCTGTATCGCTATTATATTATTAATGTTACAGTGACAGTATGTGTATTGTAGTATTTCTCTTTAATCACATGCCAAAGGGTTTAGTTTCTGATTCCTTGGTGTCGTAGATGAAGCCAGTTTGAGCCAGTTTTAGAGCGCTCCTGCAGTACTGACGTCCTTCTTTCTCTCCGTAACCAATCATGTGCTTGAATATGAAGTGACATGTTAGTGATTTTAAAGTCAGTCTCTTACTTAAATTGTTTCAGATTCAGTGAGACTATACTCTCTCTCTCTCTCTCTCTCTTTTCTATGGCATGATAATCCCACATACTGTGTGCACTCGCACAGTATGTAAAGAAAAGCTGTAAGTGTTTGACTTTTATTTGTACTTTTGTGCATTAAGCATTAGCATTGATGTTTTGGAATTTTAAAGTATTTCAGCGAGCATTGAGTGGTTTAGTCTGTGTAATAAAATCTGCTTTAACTTTAACCGTCCTTGTCTTTTCGTATTAATTTGATAAACATCCAAAGCACCTTGTCTATAGAGCTCCATTTTCTAAAGACTGGAAGATGCATTAAGTAAGATTAGTCTTTTTTTTTTTTTTTTTAAAGATGATGTCTCTAGAGATCAGCTTTAATGCCTGAAAACTCCAACTTGAAATTGAATTTGTCCTGCATAGTGTATTTAAAGTGATGGACAGTAAGTGCATCAAAACACGAAAATACATTCCAAAAGTTGATTATTGTACTTTAAAAAAAAAAGAAAAAGAAAAACTCTAAAAAGGGACGTTCCATTACTTTTCTGTTTACTGCGACTGTTAAAAGATGGAAAAACACCATTAAGACAGAGGAGCACTAAGAACCTGAACCACAAAATGCGAGTGTGCGTGTGTGTGTGTGTGTGTGTACATTATATTTTATGGCACTTGGTAGACGCTCTCCTCTAACGTGACTTACATTTATCTCATTTATGAAAACTGAGCAGTGGAGGAATAAAGGGATATGAGTGACAGGTCAGCAGGAATGGGATTTGAAATCATAACCTTCTGACCAATAGACCAATGTTTTAACCACTGAGTTACGTGTGTGTGTGTGTTAATTTGCCCAATTATTATTTATTCTTGCAGCATTTAAACATTCTTAATTAGATGATGATGATGATGATTATTACTTTTATCTACAATTGAGAATTCAAAGATTTTACATTTACATTTAGGCATTTGGCAGACGCTCTTATCCAGAGCGACTTACATTTTTTATTTTTTTTAATCTCATTACACATCTGAGCAGTTGAGGGTTAAGGGCCTTGCTCAAGGGCCCCAACAGTGGCAACTTGGTGGTTGTGGGATCTTCCGACCCGTAGTCCAATGCCTTAACCACTGAGCTACCCCTGACCCCATTTTCATATGAGATCAATTTTAGAAACAGAAGGACATTCTTTTTTTTCTTTTAACTGTATTACATCATACACCGCCTG
Organism: Clarias buthupogon; assembly: GCA_030014345.1. Lineage (NCBI taxonomy): Eukaryota > Metazoa > Chordata > Actinopteri > Siluriformes > Clariidae > Clarias > Clarias buthupogon. The sequence continues at coordinate 2,004,502 of JAQMYK010000007.1, forward strand.
ACCAAGAAAAAGTCGCCATTTTAACAAAGTCATTTTACTGGGCTGCAAGCAAAGAAAACAACTAAGGAGTGCTGAACCGCCAACTTCGTGGAAGAAATATGTGAGGATTAAACAGCTGTGTGTCTAGAAAAAAAAACACTTAGCTAAAACTCATCGGGAAAAAAGGCTTCAGTCTGTTGGGCAGCATAGAGAATAAACTTTAGACCAATAGAAAAAGGCCATGTGGTCTGATGAGTCCAGATTGACCCTAAGAGACCCTAGAGAAGTACATGTACAAGCCTCTGGAGACACTGTTATGATCTGGGGTTGCTTCAGTCTAGACTCAGCAGCATTATGTGGCAATAAAATGAAGTCAGCTGATGACCTGAATGTACTGAATCACCAGATTATCACATGTATGGAGTTTCTCTTCCCATCAGTGATCCAACACCATATTTTACAGAGGGATTTCAGGTGCATTTACTTTGTATAGCATCCACAGTTTGGTGCCAAACATCCTAGCATGAGCAAAGATGTGATCTGGTGACAAAACACACACACACACACACAACTGGAGTTCTAACAACATCTGGTGCATTTTGTAAGATGCTCTCAAGAAGACCTTTATTCTTGCAATGCGTCAAACAGCTCGTTAAGAAAAACGCATTTAACATTTAATCTGGAAAATTGTCAATGATGAGAATCAGCTAAACTGTGTGGCCTGAACCTGAGATCATGGATCAAATTCCTAGTGTTTAAGGAAGCCTTTTTTTCCTAACAGCAGTTAATCCATAACCTGGTGACCTGAACAAGCAGAACAGACCACCATATGATTACAATGAATATATAACATTTAATAACCTTATAAAAAACTAGTATATAATAATTTTGAGATTATTCAGGTGCAGACTGTTGTAGGTACTTACCTCCTGTTATCAAGGCTACAGAGGAACAATGAATATTTAAAATCTAAATTAATGGAAAACAATAATACTCACTCACTCACTCACTCACTCACTCACTCACTCACTGTCTATACTGTTTTATCCTGTATTCAGGGTCACGGGGGGACTGGAGCCTATCCCAGTGCACTGAGGGCATGAGGTACAGTACACCCTGGACGGTGTGCCGATCCATCGCAGGACACACACACATACACACTCTCACACTCTACAGGCAATTTGGGAACTCCAATTAGCCTAAACTGCATGGCTTTGGACTGTGGGAAGAAACCTGAGTATTCAAATAAAATACACCAGGCATGAGGAGATCATGCAAACTCCATGCACACAGACCTGGGAATCGAACCTGAACCCTGTGTGAGGCGACAGTGCTAACAACTACACCACCGTGATGCCCAACAAACAATATAATATACATCAAAAATGCATTTCAAAATTAGACTTTAATAGGAAAATTCAACTAAACACAACTTGGCTCTAATATTATAACTAAAAAAAAACAAGATAATATGTAAAACACTATAAGCTTTATAATGTTTAAAAGAGCGCACAGTGGCAGGTCTAATCATTTAAACAGACCACAGAAACATGGCTCTCTGTCGATAGGTGTACTACCGTACTCCAAATTGAACCTTAATTTCCTTAATCACGTTAGAAAAAGGCACAGTGGAACACCGTGGAACACCGTGGAACGCTCGGCACGTCTGTTATAGGACACGGCACTGATGGGGTTCCACAAGCACTGGGAATGTTCTGGATATAGGCCTGATCTCTTTGTCTCCTTGGCCTAAATCAATTTCCAAGAAAACAGGCAAGATACAGCCTTCTGCTTTATGATGTCAGCATTTTAATATGGCGAACAGCGCCGACCTCTGGACGACAGGAGAACAGCAGGAGCATGACAAATTCCTCTCTGTGCGCTTTTTATTTGTCCACAGCGCAGTCCGTTTGTGTCATTACTGTTTAATAACCTCATCCTGGAGATAGATGTATGGGTCAGACTATATATATATATATATATAGATGCGCATGAGCCTCATGATGATGATGATGATGATGATGATGATGAAGGCCTGTTTGTAATGGAGATATACAGTAAATGCGACATAGCATGCACGACCTGGTTAAGATCAAATCATTAATAAATCATCTCCTACATGATGCAAAGCATCTTTGTGAATCTTGTCACCCCAGGAATCACCCACGCGCTCGCGCCGCAGGCCAGCACCGTTATTACAGCGGGTGAGTAATTACAGGCTGATCATGATAAAGGGTGCACATGGGGTGAACACACACGCACACACACACACACACACATATATCCAACATGCACAAAGCCTTAACTCATCCCGAGCAGCCCTGATGAGCCCTCAGTCAGCCAGGTGGAGGCAGGTTTTTGCGCAGTGTGTCGTCACTGAGAGGTAAAAGTGCTGAGTGCGCTCCGGCCGCGCGGGAGGAGAGCGCGTGCCTTCAGGACACGCGTGTCCAAAATAAATCTGACTTCATTATCATCATCATCATCATCATCATCACAGCATGTCCTGACTGCAGCACTTACTCTGGCAGCCTTCTTGTTCCTGATGGTGACCTGACACTGGTTCCTGCAGTAGCTGATGTCCCCCAGCTGGTTGTCGAACAGGTCGGATGCTGCCATCGCCACGGCCACGAACAGCAGCGGACACACGGCGCCACACACCCGAGCCATCGTCTCACTGCCCCGGTCCCTCACAGCGCACTGGGCCGCGTCTCCCTGATCCACTCCGACACAGACCTGGATGAAAACCCTCCGCCCAGACCGCAGCGGGCACGCGCTCTGGCGTCACGCGCAGCATCAGCACGCGCAGCATCATCACGCACGAGGCGCGTCTCCGCACAGGGGTGGCTGGGTAAAGGTAGAAATAAATAATAATAATAATAATAATAATAATAAAAACCTAACCATCAAGCACAACATTCACAATTCTCAATTCAATTTTATTTCAAATTTACAAATGTCATTGTCGCAAAGCAGTTTTACACAATTAAATGAAAATATATAGCTTTCAGAGTTTACACACACACACACACACACACACACCTGTTTCCTGGCCAAATTAATACAAAACAAAACAGTCACTATTTCAGAAGAATCAAATGTTTATCCTGCATCAAGCACCAAATACTATTATATATACTCAGCAAAAAAAGAAACGCCCCTTTTTCAGGACTGTGTATTTCAACAATAATGTTGTAAAAATCCAAA
>JAQMYK010000007.1:2096676-2110446 GCA_030014345.1 Clarias buthupogon
GTTCATTCATAGTTTTGATGCCTTCAGTGAGAATCTACCAATGTAAATGGTCATGAAAATAAAGAAAACACATTGAACTCACAATGGGTGAAGGTGTGTCCAAACTTTTGGTCTGTACTGTATATATATATATACACACACACAAAACATATAAATATCATATACATAAATGTAATATAACAATATAAAAATAAAAATATAAACTATATAAATAATAAAAAATAAAAGAAATTAAATATAATATAAATAAATAAAATAAAAATAAATAAACTATATAAATATAAAAACTAGGACTACTAGTTGTAAAAGGTGGACATTTTGAACAGTGCACAGTGTCGGGGGGGGGGGGGACTTTTATTTGTCTTGGTCACGTGATTAATTAGCGGCGGTGATTACACGGAGCGCGGTGCTGGATTCTGATTGGCTGAGCGCTTCTGCCTGAAGACTACATGTAAGGCGCTGCACGTGCGTGTATGTGTGTGTGTAGAGTTAGTTTATCCACGTGTAGCAGCAGTATGACTTCTGAGTGTAGCCACACCGTTGAAGCTGACAGCAGTGAGGGCCAAAAGGCAAGTGTGTGTGTGTGTGAAGTTTATAACTTTGCAGCAGTTGGGTTTAAACTGCATGGTGTGTTGTTGAAGGCTGTCTGAACTTAAAGTGTGTGTGTTGTGTAATGTGTGTGTGTGTGTGTTGTGTAATGTGTGTGTTGATGTTCTGTGACAGGGTAAAGCTGTGGTGAAGAGAGAGGGTGTTCTCACATCAGTCTTCTGTCGAATTTCCCAGTTCTGGCCAGTCCGTCTTGTGGTAGTTCTGCTATTGGATATGTTTCTAGTGGTTACTTTTGATGTGGTGATGGTCTTCTATAACCATCCTTTACACTGTGAGAAGCTGAGGCGTGATCATTACCTGCTCTTTTTCAGGTGCGAGGTTTTCGGGCCTTTTGGTGGTTCTTTGGCTTTTCCAGTCCGTCTGAGAAACACCAGAGTTCTCCCAGCGCGCGGCAGTGTCGATCAGGACGGAAGCGTCTAGGCCGACCCACACGTTTGCTGCTTGCCATCCTGCCCCGGCAGCTCCAGAGTGCTCTCGGGTACCCGGTCTGCACCAGCATCGGCTGCTCCGTCTCCCCAGGTGTGCTTCGGGTTTTCTATCTTGTTGAATGACCCGGTGGTCCGACTGCAGCAGTGGATTTACAATTTTGTGCTATGCTTGTAGTAAGACATTGTGTGTAAGTGTTGTAGACCTTCATGTTCATACGGTCCGGGAAATTTGCTTTATTTATTTTTATACAATACAATTCGAACTGGCTTTTGTTTGTGCCTTTTAGACGTGCGCTGTTCCCCCACTAAGCCCTGTGGGAAAGGCAGTAAAAGGAAGCAGGATGATATGGACGAGGATGATGATGATCTGGAGCAGCAGTCATGGGTGGAGGCGCTCAACCAGGACCTGACTGATGAGGACCAGTCTGTTGATCCTGACTATGAAGTGAGTGCATTTCTAGCCTTTAGTGTGATCAAGAAGTTGGGTGTGATCATGTGAGTTGGCAAAGATTTACAGTGAAGCATGAATTTTGGTACCTAAAGTAAAAGGGTCTTTTTGGGGGGGGGGTATTAAATGCACAATAGAGGGGTTTAATACCTATTTTTATAAATTTTCATCCCCCCCAAAACCCTGCAGCCCAGTGCAGTGGAGACCGATAGTGAGGAGTATCGGACACACAACGATACTGAGAGCGATATCGAAGTGGAGAAAGGTGTTGTCGTGATCCAGGATTTGAAGACTGTACAGGTTAACCACCACCTCAATTTCAGATTCCATCATTTGGATTCGCTTTAGAATAAAAAATAAAAACTTTTGAAATGTAAAACAAAGTTTGGATGTGTAGTGGAATGCTCTGGTTGAATAAAATCACCTTGTTTTTTCATATTTTAGGAAACTGAGGCGAAGTGATGGCAGTGTGGAATGTCTTGCATGTATTTATAATAGTAATAAGAAGTTTTCTTGTAAGTAACTAATTGCCCGGTGTTTTCCTGGTCACTTAGGCTTTTGTCTTGCCGTGGGGCTTCTAGCTCAACGGATAGTCTGTTTTTGTACTTATTCAGTGTCTTGTATTGATTTTTTCAAAAATAAATGATGTTTAATCTAACTTCACTGGTACACAGCAGGTGTTTAAATAAATGCATTTACCTACAGTACTTTTACCTGATCTGCCACCCCCAATAAGCAGGAGCTTTTAATTTTTATATATATATATAATTTATTAAGCTTAGTGCTGATTACACCAACACTTGCATGCTATTGAGGGCTTAATGTGCATCTACTATTAAGTGGTACAGGATGGGCATCAGAAAAGTAGCTCACATCCATCCAATACCCTGTACAAGTCTATGTAGACAATGCAGAATCTAGCAGCAGGACAAAACCTTGAGGATATTCCACAAAGAACCAATAAAAGCAGATCTCTTTGAAAAGGGTTTTGCTTGACTTGGCATGAAGCATCCAATCCAAACATCAGTGGGTTTATTCAAAATTGGTGTGTAATACAAGGTCATGTCGTCTTCATGCCAGCAGAGGGAGCTCTAATGTGGGACTCCACTTAGTTGAGAGCCAGACCAGTCAAATTTGTGTTGGTGTTTAATGCTCATTAGACTTGACTCAAATCTGGGTTTTAGTGGTTTACAGCATCTGTGTTATCAAGTCGACCACCCAGTTCATCTCTTGTTAACAGAACTGTATTAATGTACTTGTATTTGCAGTAGTCAGTGTTAAACATGAACACGTGTCTTGATGTGAAGTGTTTGTATATACAGTACAGCTCCTGTAAAGTGAAGACCTCTTGTTTGTGTTTCCTGTTGATGCTATGAGAAGTTGTCACTTGCTGATGTTTGGGGTTAAACACTGTCTGGTGTTTCTTAATAATGGGAAGTGAGTCAAGGGTTTTTTTTTTTTTTTTTTTTCCCATGGGAAGTTTGAGTTGAACCTGGTTTTATGAGCTGCTGTTTCCGGAGTAATGCCATTTGTTGGTAGTTTGAATACTCGCATTTCCTCTGGTTTTGATTTGATGTGTGTATTGTTCTCCACTTGTTGATGCCGAAACAATCTCCTGCCATTGAAACTGCCCCAGGTTTGTACACACCAGTCTATCAGTGGACACATGATGTCCTCAACTGAGTGGACTTTATCGACAAAAAACACACACTTCCTGTCAACCGAACTGTTTTCTACTTCATAGTACTCAGTTTATTTATGGTCATACTATCTGGTATCAACCAAATTAAGGTTTACTTAAGGTTTAATTGAGTCTTGGTTGCTCTCAAGGTTTCTTTCTTTGAGATTTCTTCTTTGCCATCGTCTCCTCCAGCTTGTTCATTAGTGATAAACTGACCTACCTCCATCAAAATGATACACTCGATTTATATCCCACCCCATTACTACAGTCATTAAAAAAAGCACTTTATTCCCTTTGTGGGTGCGGTGTGTCATGCCTTGTACTGTAAGTGCACACGATGGCCTTAGCTCAGAATGTTTTGTTCTCATTATGATCAGCTACACATTGTGTTTTCATTCAATTTACATTCTTCGACCCCTACACCCAGGTACACCGGAGCATATGTGCACATCACTTTATTCCATTCCTCTACCTCAGTTTACTTTTGTCTGTCACATGACTTTTTAAATTGTTTGTTTTAAATAAACAGAACCAAAACACATTGCATTACAATTTCCTTTATGTGTATGTGCTTGTGAATGGCAGTGAACTTTGCACTCTGTGCTGTGATAAGGTCCAGGCTTCTTTTGACCCTGTATGATGTATAAATAGCATGAGGGATTTTCTTCACATGCCATAATAAACTCAGACTGCAGGTTACAGATTTAGGGGTTAAATCTTCAGTTCTTGTGTTCTGTTGGTTCCAAAGTGTTTAAATTTATTTCAGAGTATAGTGTGTGCCTAAGGGTAAAAATTACAAAAAAAGCTGTGTGTTCACTGAATAGTCACCTTCACTACACAGCTTGTTGAATGCACGGTGTTGAAGAGCCTCATTTCGCTCCGTCCTAACATTCATGCCTGTTCAGGACATTATTCTGAGTGAAATATTATATTATTGATTTAGGACACTGGAACAAATGTAAGAGGAAGAACAACTCGTACAGCGGTAACAAGAAGCAGCATTAAACCAGGGCATAGGGGTGAGCAAATTTATTCCACACTCTCTAGCAACATGCAGACTAATTCAACTGAATCTGGAACACAAACATCAGGAGTCATGCACACATTAAAAGAGAGAGAGAGAAAATAAAACCACAACCAATACAAATGTAAAATCAGGAAAGAAACAAATTTACTTACATACATTTGTTGCATGGGAATCATAGCTATAAATATTAAAGTCTAAGGTGTGGGAATGTGATTGCCTAATGATTTAAAGTGGAAACGTGTCTGACTTTACAGGAGCACTTTCATAAAAACCACTAAAGAATTCACAGGAAAACATCGACGCATGTGGCGGGGAAAAGTTTAGGATTATTTTACTGGTGAAAGAAATGAAGCGTGAATGAGCACGAAGCACTGCGGTGAAGGATTAACTGGGGATTATTCATCATCTCTTTCGATGCTGTAAGCCATGAAGAAAGCGTCAGGGCGGGACGGGACGAGCGAATGACCCGGTCTCACAATCTCAAAGCCCAGGAAACTGAAGGTCCGCAGCAGCGATGCTGTAAGAAACACAGGAACAATGAGGCTCTGAGGAAACGCCACACACACACACACACACACACACAGAGCTGAGAGGAGACGTACCTCTGTCGTCTCGATTTTTCTGGAAGCAAATAAAAACGTGATCCACCTGAAGTTTCTCTTCAGCAAACTCTAGCAAGAGTGCAAAGCTGAAAAGGACAGGAAGAGAAACAAGGCTTTACATCTAAATTGTGAACACACACACGTTACACACTGATCCTCGTCCTGTCCGTGAGGGGGGGCCTTAACCTCCCTGTATGAACGATTACGTTCCCTCCACTAAAACATTTTCCTCCATATAAACACAACACATACTGGTGTCATGAGGTTCGCTCCATGTGCTTGGTCAAAAGCTGCAGCTCTAATATTTTATATTTTAAAAAATATTATATACATACATACATATATGTATACATGCATTTTACAATAAATGAATACCGACCTACAATTATTGGCACCCTTCCTTTGTAAAGGTTGGGGGAAAAATCCACTTTTTGGTGAATAATTGGTGAATAATTGTGGAATAAATCTATGTTTCTTTGAATGAATGTACAGTCGACCCCTGAAACTTGCGTTCCTAGAGCACCTGCGAATTGTGAAAAACCGAGAATTTTGGATGTGGTCAAAAAAATTCCTATAAAAGCCTGTTTTTTTAAATAACACCAAAACACTTTAATTTCATTTAAAACTCAGCTTAATACATTATGCCCAAACAAACAAAAAAGAAGGTGAATGTAAACCCGTCTACTGTACAGTACTGTACTGCTGTGTCTCCGGCAGTGCTAGAATGTAAAGTACAGATGTTACACACACCCCCCCCCCCCCGCCCACTATATTCATGCGAGCGCTTTTTCTTTGGTATCAGTCCTGTAGAGTAAATACGCTAATAATTCACCGTCCCAAGATGCATTTTCCGTGTAGCTCGCTTTGTGTTCGCTCTACAGAACTAAACAACTTATACAGTATTGTATTTTATATGGAAATTTTGCTGAATTTACATTAATACAAGTTTTATTGTTCTTAATAATTTAGTGTTAAAACACATGAAAGTTATATATTGCTACGAAAAAAAGGCATAAAAAATTGAGGAGGATATTTGCTGTTTTCCGTAAACAATTATTAGTTAGGTTATAAGGGAAAATCTGCGAACAACTGAGGCCGTGAACTCTGAACCGTGACTTCGCAGGGGTCGACTGTAATTCAATTCAAGGTTGAATTTTTCTACTCTGAGGAAAAAGTGATTTTACCAAAACAACACAGCGTCATGTGTGTCTCACCTGTCCTTGCTTCCTTCAGGAAGCGCTCCTGGGGGGATCTCGATGTACAGCCGAACTCCAACCAGCGACCCCCTCCAGACTACAGGCTTGATCTCAGAACTACGCCGCTCGAAGAGCAAAAAACGCACACGGCTGTTCAAAGGTGGAGGCTCCTCGAGGACCAGCAACTGAGTGTCCTGTTGAAAAAAAGGAATTTAAAAAATGTAAGTCTACAGGAGAATAAACTGTGGATGTGTCAGCACCTTCCTTTCCTTAATCATTTAACGTTTCCAGCACTGAGTAATAATTACCTCGTGTGCACTTTGCACGCAAGCTGAGAAAATCTCATTTAACAGTCAAAAATTAATCATCATTTCTGTTTTTATGTAAATCAGTACAGAGATACTTACCGAATAGAATAACTTAGCTGAAAGATTGTGATCCCTCTGATCGTTCCCTCGCCCACCTGGGATCTTTAGGGGTGGGTGAGGGGCATCAGGAACACCACCGAGGCCCCGGACACGGGTTACTGCAACACCGTGGGCACCTGCTGGGACTGCAAAAGGACAAGACAAACTGTTTCACACAGTACTACACACTACCTACACCACACTGCACAGTTATGGAAACTCATGGACAGACTGTCACATTTGCACATTATCTGTACACTCATACACAGTTGCACATACCCCGGACATTCATGGACATTGTACATTTTAGGGCTGAAACGATTCCTTGAGTCCATAAAATGATTGAGGCAAAATCTTCTGCATCGAAGTTTCTTGTAATTTATTTAAAAAACTTGTGTCATGTTTTTACGCAATTATATGTTTACGTCACCTACAAAGCGAAAGGAGACGCAAACAGTTAGGCCTTGTTCACACGGGCGTAAAATTTTTGGATAAATGAACGCGCTCTGAACGTCCTATATGTTTATGTTGTGTTTTGTAGTGGCACCCGATTGACTTCTACACTGACGTTCGTTTGTCTCTGTCTAACGCCAGCCTGCAGCCGAAATTGTAGTTTAACCCGTGGAGGCAGTGTCGGGAACTGGATATGAAAGCTCCTTTAAATATGGACCATTTTGCTATATTAGACATTAATCTTCTTGTTTTAAAAATTCTAATTAAATTATTATATTTTTATATAATATATAAAAGTTATTTTAAAATAATGCGTTTGTTGGGATTTGAACGCCAAGAAAAAGCTGCATGCAACGTTTTTCTGACGCCGTATAAACGCGCAGCCGGATAAACGCACGTCACCAAAGCCCGTGTGAACACTCTCATTGTCTCCTATGTGTAGAAAACCCTCTGCGCTTCATCTGCGCTCACCAGACGCTACGAACGCCAGAAAAACGCTCGATTTTAACGCCCGTGTGAACAAGGCCTTAGCTGTGTATTGATTTGAGGAGCGTTCTGTTGCGGGCTGCAAAATGGAAGGGAGCGATAAAATTATATTAAAATTAATTTTAGTGTGTGCCTTAGTTTTTTTGATACCTCAAGTCATTTGAAATACCTTTTTTTTGTTTTTGCATTTGAGAAAAGGCTTTAAAATAAGAATGTATGGCACTGTAATGCACTTAATTCACCCATTCCTTGTATTGTGGATAATGACAATGTTTATTTTTGACAAAATGTTGTATACATATAAAAAATAAAAGTAGATTTTTCTAAAAACAAAAACCAGTTAATCTTTGTTTCTCTTATGTATTTTACATTGCTGTTTAATTAAGCAAAAGTTAATTTTATCCGATTACTCGATTAAATTTTTGGTAGGATACTCGATTACTAAAATATTTGATAGCTACAGCCCTAGTACATTTGGACATTCATGCACATTTGCACATTGCAGATTATGGACATTTATGGACAATGGACATCTACACACACATGCACATTTGGACACTTCCTGGACATTTCCATTTATTTCCATTTAAATTCATCTTTATATTTTTTTCTCATTGTATAGATAAGTTTTTTTTTTTATATTTCTTATATATTTTTTGAAATATTTTTTATATTTAGTTCTATTTATTTCTTGTTAATTGTTTTTACATTTTTAACGTCACGCGCGGTCCTTTAAGCATTTCACTGCATATCGTACTGTGTATGTCACAAATAAAATTTGAAATTTGAATTTACCTGTACTGGGTTAACATCTGTACAACTGTCTATTCATTCCTATTAAACAGTATGTATCGTTAATAACATTAAATAGGGATTATACTAAACCACATGGTTGTGCTACACACCTACACACCTATGGCACACCTACACATTATGTTAAGTTTAACTTCTTACAAGAATTCGCGCGCACACACACACACGTACCTAAACCCCTCCAGCACACCTACACGACTGTGCTTATGTTTTTAAACCTGTTAGTGCTCATTACAACAGAGCGCCCTGCAACCCATCATCCAGCTGAATGTCTCTGTTCTGTTAAAGCTGCTCTAAAACTCACTGTAAAGCAATCACTAATGCGTTTAAAGAAAGTTACTCCTAGAGGAATACTCCTTATAGTGTGTGTGTGTGTGTGTGTGTGTGTGTGTGTGTGTGTGTGTGTGTGTGTGTGAAGCTGTCAGTGGGAGTCATTTTGGGACAGAGGGTAACACTGTTCACTCTGAGTGACTCAGACTGTGTATTGCGTAACCAGAGATAATAGAGTGACGGTTACACTGCTGACACACGGGTATGAAGCAACAGCTGCACAACAGCACGTATCAACCCAACCCCATCATCAGGGCAGACTAACATCAGTGAGGACACCATTCAACCTGTTCAGTCGGGCATGATGCACATCCTGAATAATTTTACTTTTTTGTATTCATTAATAAAAGAGATATATTTACTCTTAGTTATTGTGTGCATCCTGAAAATATTCTTAAAACACCTATGTGTATTATCCTGAATGAGAACAGATGTTTATTCGGTCTCTGGCAAGGAGTCTCAGTTAACGTTCACATCAAACATCACAGTGCAGGCTGATCTTTCCGGATTTTCACACAGACACGGAATAAATCCCTAGAGTTTACACAGAATGGTGCAATTCGACTGAAACACCTCGCAGATGAAACAGACAGCTCTGGCTCTGAAGTCTACTCTAATAACCACTCTGAGTATCTGTAGTGAGCAGAAAAGCATCTCAGAACGTGCAGGATTCATGAAGATCAGATCACGTTCCACTCCTCTCAGCCAAGAACTAAAAACAGGCATCTGAAGCCACACACACACACGCACACACAGCCAACCTGGAGAGCTAACAACTGGAAAAGACAATCACCTACTCTTTTAATAACCATTAAGCGTTTGTGATCTGAAGCTGCAGTGAGCACCGGATCCCTGCTGTCGTTTGAACCTTACATTAAAAGTAAACATTACCATCTACGACCAAGTCACAAAGATGACATTTTCCCCATTCTGATGTTTGATGTGAACAATAACCCGCGTGATTGATCTGTATTCCCATGATCCTTTGCACTGTGCTGCATGTCACATGACTGGCTGATTAGATACCTGCATGAAGAAGCAGGTGTACAGGTGTTCCTGTTAATAAAAAGGCATTATACTGGGTCACACTGTATCATCGTGATACATCATTCAGCCATAAGAGTGAGACCGCTCTAGGCTGCTGTTTTAAAAGTTATATATCTCTCTAAAATGTGTGTCAGATCATTTCTTTTCGAGTTATGATGAAACATTTTAACCACTATGAAAAAAGTACCAACCGCTTGAAGTTATGATGAAATAACAGTTTCTGTCCTACATGATATCTGAGTATTGCAATATCCTTAGTATTTTTTTTTTTTTTATAATTACCCTCTGACTAAATACCCCATGTGTGCCTATTCAACCTTGCAACAGATTGTGGTAGATATACTGTACATATATAATACATATACAATTTTTGACTCGATCAGACCCACAGACTGTGTTTTTCTTTCTCAAACTCACTCTCACACAATTCCCTAGGTAGGTTTTTTTTTTATTTTAAAAAAAAATAATTTAAGAGGATGATGTTAAGTAGACAGATGTTCCTAGTGTTCCAAGAAACATCTGAGAAACAAAAAGTGAAATTATATTATTCTTCCAAGAGGATTATTGTATTAATCTGAAAAGACGTGATACAAAAACCGTGATAGGATGCCATACAAGTGTGTGAGTTATCACACGGCTATAACATTTTTACCCCAGTTGTGAGGAAAATTCACCACTATAGATTTTACCTCAGGATTGTGTGACAGTAACAATTAATTAATTAATTGCTGTTGATTAAATCACACAGCTCATACACTTTACCTCAGTTTCGAGAAAAAAAAAGTCTCATATTTACCTCACAGCTGTAAGATAATGACACAACTACAAAATTTACCTCAGATTTGTGAGACAATATCAGCTACGAATGTCTAATTTTCGAGTTTTATCGAGGCATCAACCTTAAAGCTGTTCCCCTGATAAACACAACACGGTGTGGTACTGAGAACACAATGTTCATAAAATGTTCTAGAAATCTTTACGTAATATATATATATTAAAAAATTTTTTTTTTTTTTTTTTTAAAGGCGACGGGTTAAATTTTCCACATTAAAATTCTCATTAATTAAGTCCTAATGTTAATGTGCGAGTCTGAGGCACACGCTCGGTGTATCGCGGTTCACACACATCGTTAGCTCGGCTACCTGTTAGCTAACTCGAGCTAGCTACTCGGCTAATTAGCTTTAACGACACAGACAGCCTGTGATGAGGAAAAACTCACACACTTTACATAACTTCTTAATTAATTCTTTATTAACTTTGAATTAATCGTCTAATCAGGGCCTGTCATGTGTTCCCCTGTTTCTTGCTGACTAAAGTCCGGGCCTTATCGCCCTCCAGGCCGCAGTGCTAGCGCGCTAGCTCGGGTTAGCATTAGCTACATTAATCAGACCTACCTTTTGATCTCAGGTTTATTGTGGTTTACTTCCACAACTGGCATTTTGGTTATATTTCTCTCCTTTTCTCTGGCAAAACAGTGGCTATTCAGGATCGTCTGGAGGTTGGATTTAACCATCCGGACAGCGTCGGAACACGGAGCTTGTTTATTACGCGACTCGGTGTGTGTTGTGGAGAGGAAGAGAGCAGAGGGTGTTTATTATAGACGTGTTTATTCCGCCTGAGGCGAGTCTCTCAACACACACACACACTGCACTCTGTACCCGAGCACTACACTCTATTACACAATGACTTACACACACACAAACGGCATTCAAGACAGGTGTCTTGAATAAAGAAACACAAAAACACTTATAAACATGATCAGGTGTACCTTACACCATCATCATCATCATCATCTAGAAACATTGTACCTGACGGTGTGAAGTACATTTAACACACTTAACTTACAGGACAATTCCATACACACACACACACACATTAGGAAAGTTCCAGAAGCTTGACACGAATGAACAGATTGTTAAGTATCTCACGATCGTGAGCTTTGCGACAATGACCATTGTAAAAATAAATAAATAAATAAATAAACTCTATATAAATAAGATAAAATTGAATTAGTTAAAAACAATCTTGAAGCTGAGATGCTGGTTAACCACATTTTCTCCACAAAATATAAAAATATCGAAAAAAAATCTGCCTTCTTTACCTCATAGCTGTTTATCACACAGCTATAAATTTTTATCTCAAATTTGTTTGACAGTATCACACAGCTTTATTATTATTATTATTATTATTATTTTTATTTTTACCTCAAAGTTATGTAATTTGTTTCACACGGCTGTATTTTAACTAAAAATTGTTTGACAGTATCACACAGCTATAGATTTTAACTCACGGTTGTGAGACAATATCGCACAGTTATAAATTTTACCTGACAGTTGTGAGAAAATATCACACAACCATGAGGTAAAATTTATAGCTGTGTGATACTGTCACACAACAGTGGGGTAATATTTATAGGGGTAATAATATCAGCACTATTAAATTTTACCACACAGTTGTGAGACAGTATCACATAGCTATAATTTTTTACCTCACAGTTGCAAGAAAATATCAAAACTATAAAATTTTCCTCACAGTTGTGACTGTATTACTACATAGCTATAGATTTTATCTCACAGTTGCAAGGAAATATCACCACTATAAATTTTACCTCACGGTTGTGTGACAGTGTCACAAAACTATAACTTATACCTTACAATTGTGAGATATTGAGATATAATTACACAGATATAAAGTTTACTTGAAATTAGTTTAAATTGTGACAGTATCACACAAATATAAATTTACTTTACAGTTGTGTGACCGTATCACACAGCTATAAATTTAACCTCAAAATTGTTTGACAGTATCACATAGCTAAAAGTTTACCTCAGATTTGTGAGAAAATATCACCACTATAAATATTACCCCACGGTTGTGTGACAGTATCACACAGCTATAAATTTTACCTCACGGTTGTGTGACAGTATTTATTAAAGCTATATGTTTTAACTCACAGTTGTGTGACAGTATCACAGAGCTATAAATTTTACCTCACGGTTGTGTGACAGTATTTATTAAAGCTATACGTTTTAACTCACAGTTGTGTGACAGTATCACAGAGCTATAAATTCTGCCTTAAAATTGTGTGACAATATCACACATGACACATCTATTGATTTTACCTCAGTTGAAAGAAAATACAGGGTGGTATCAAAAACTTTTGAGACTAGTTTTGTAACACGCCCACCGATGGCAGCACATTGTCCTTTGTACATTGAGAGCTGTGCAACTGGTGCCATTCTGACCACGTTTCTTACCACGTCTGCTATTTCATCATGGACAGCAAGTTAGAACAAAGAGCGGACATAAAAAAATCTTTGTGAATCTTAGCAAGAAGCAGAAGGAACATTGCGGTAAAGTCTGCCTAGAATTCTGTTGGCGTGAGGATGACAGGTCCTTCATGTCGAGGATCATTACCGATGACAAAACTTTGATTAATGGGTACTACCCTGAGAGTCTTCAGCAAGTCTTCCCAGTGGAGCAGCCCATCATCTCCATGACCAAAAAAGGGCGAGGCAGGTCCGCAGCACAACCAAGTGCATGCTCGTCATGTTTTTCAACAATCGCGGCATTGAGAAGTTGTCCCCAGTGGCCAGAGCAAATTGACTGCCAGGTTATAAGGCATCTGAGGTAGGATATATGGTGAAAAAACAGAACTTGTAAGCTAATGTCAAAACTTTTTGATACCCCCTTGTATCACCACTAAACCTTTACCTCACAGTTGTGTGACTGTATTACACAGCTATAAATTTCAGTTAAAAATTTTGTCACAGTATCACACAGCTCCGGATTTTCTCGTACAATTGTGCGACAGTAATACACAGTATACATTTTATCTCACGGTTTTGTGACAGTATCACACGTCTATAAAATCTACCTCACAGTTGTAAAATATCACTACTAGTGATATTTTCTTACAACTGTGAGGTAGATTTTATAGATCTTGTGTTTCTGTTGAAAACTATAAATTTTACTTCACAGTTTTGTGACAGTATCCACACAGCTATAATATTTTTTACCTCAAAGTTGTGATAATGCCACATGGCTCTAAATGTTACCTAAAAAATTATATAGCTATAATTTTTACATTTCAGTTGTGAGACAATATCACACAGGTATTCATGTTACCTCACAGTTGTGTGACAGTAGCACACAGTTATAATTTTTACTAGGGATGCACCGATACCGATACCGGTATCGGGTATCGGCCTCGATACCACATTTTTTAAAGTACTTGTACTCG
>JAQMYK010000007.1:2110786-2126219 GCA_030014345.1 Clarias buthupogon
TATCGGCGAGTACTGAAATTCAAGTACTCGTACTTGTACTCGTTTTCCAAAAAAGTGGTATCGTCGCATCCCTAATTTTTACCTTATGGTTTTATAAAATTTTTGCATAGTTAGGAATTTTACGTAAAGAACTACCTAAAGAGCAACCAATTGTATCTTGCATTTGCGAAATATCACTCAACTGTGATTTTTTTTTCACTTTACATACATCACACACAATTGTAACCTTTTGCTTTGTTATTGCAAGACTCGCAGTTGCGATTTATCACAGCATTGCATTAAAAAAATCTTGCAATCATGAGTTACAGAATTGTACATTTTATGCCACAGCTAGTAAATATTCACAACCTTTTATCTCACAATTACATTGGTATAATTGAGATATATTAATTCATATCATAATTGTGTGACTTTGCAAGTGTTTGTTAATAGTGACTTTTCATTTCACAGTTATAATAAATATAACAGTTGTGACTTTTTACTGAAATCAGCATATTATTTTCTTGTACATAGAATACACATACTTCTATAAATATAATACTATAGAAATATTTTTTACACAAACATTTTGTTTATGTTTTGTTCTAGAATGTTGTTAAACATGAGTAAAACAAAAATGTGTTTATTCTGTTTTAAGGAACCTTACAAGCCACATTTTTCTCATCGATAGCATTGTGTAGAAGATCTGCTTTGATCTTCAGATCTTCAAACACTCTTGATTATAGTAAAGTCCCTGAATGAGGACAGTTGTCTATTCAGGTGTCACATTGGCTGATGACCCTTACTTATTTAAATAACACATACAATAAAACAAGTTGGCTCATGGATTATAAGAATCAAATAATATTGGACTCCATCACCTTAATTGCTAGAGACTAATAGTGATGAATTTACCTTTCAAGGTCCCATATTATATTATTTTTACACAAGTTAACAAGGTGTGTCTGTTAAAGTGTGTTAATACTCCAACTGAAATACCCCTCAGATAATGCAGATTTACCCCGATAATCTGAGAAATACCCCTCAGATTTTCATAGCACAAGTTCCTCCTTCAAAAGTAACAATTCAGTGTCTATGTAGATGAGCTACTGCTGAACCATGCCCCACCCTCATGCAACAAGCTGGTGAAGGGACTCCTCTTACATGAGGTCACATTAGCAAACAAAAAGGACAAATGCAGGATTTTTTCCTTCATGTTTTTTGTATACACACTTGAGACGTGTTTAAATGTATAAATGTGACTACAAAGGGAATTTTGCATAATAGGTCCCCTTTAAATAGGCAAACAAAACAACAGAGTAATGAAGTAATTAAATAAATTATAACACACACATAGATTAATAGTGTAGCTCAAAATGTATTTGTGGGACAATTTTCAATTCTAATATCTGCCAGATAATATGTTTTGTTTATAGATTTTATTTTAAATAAGAAGATAAGGATTTGTAGAAAGCACATACTGGAAATAGAATTTAGAATTATTACATCCAGTATTTATATAGAGAGGAAAAGATCACATGAGACAAACCTAAATCTCATTAATAACGTGAAACCATTTCTGCCCAGCCAAGCCACACATTACTGTGACCTGCCGCCTTTGATTGTTTTTATAATCTACTCTCAGCTGCTCCTGTCAATCAAAGGACCCATTTCTGATGCATAACATGAGCCACTGACAGTCCAAGTTTGCAATATCCACCCTTTTCAAGACCATGGCAGGTTAGTAATGACTCATTCTATATCACAGTGATTAGTACTTCAGATGATTTGTAACTATACAGATGCAGATTTCTGTATGCATGTATTTGGAAGTTCTTTTAGCTCTCTGCGGTTCAGCCTAACGTCTATTTTAAGCCATGTTGAAAGTATTATAGGTCCTATATCACTGGTTTTAACTGCTGAAAGGTTACGATATCCAGACGTACAGTTGAATATTCATTTTTTTAATGTACATAAATCAATTGATTATGGAAATTAGTTAAGATGAGCTCAATCTGGTGTGTTATGCTAACATTTACTGTGATCCTCCAGGATTAGCTTCAAAATATTAGCATTGAAATTATTTATTAATATGCTGTCCTGATGTTAATTTTTACTTACTTGTGATTTTACTATATTGCACATAATACTGTAATGAACAGTAAAAGTTGTAATATTGTAAAATTAACACTACAGATAGCTTAAAAAGACTTGTTCTCCAACTCAGTTGAACAGTTAATTAACTGAACTAAAACAAAACAATTATTCTGAGGATTATATAACTATTCATGAACACAAGCGTTATGGGTAAAAGTGGTGTTTTTTCCTGCTTCTACACATACTGGCCACTTCAACAGGAACACCTGTACTGTTGTGTATTAATGCAGTTATCCATTCAGCCAATCAGGTGGCAGCAGCAGCAGCACAGTGTATAGTACCATGCAGGTTCAGGGCAAGATCTTTGATTAATCTTCAACATTGGAATTGGGGAAAAAGTCATTTGTGTGACATAGTTGTTGGTGTCAGACAGGCTGGTTTAAGTATTCCTGAAATTGCTCATCTCTTGGGATTCTCACACACGACATTTTACAAGAAATGGTACAAAGAAAACAAAGTCAGTTCTGTGGGCAGGAATAACTTAAAACACTCCATGAAGAACTGTAAAGCATCTCAGAATGCACAACACTCCAAAACCTGAGGTGAACAGGTTACACCTGCAGAAGACCACACCGGGTTCCTCTCTTGTCAGTCGAGAACTGAAGCCCTGAGGCTTATAGTTTGCAAATGCTCACTTAAATTGGATAGTTTACGTAGGTAAACATTTGTTGCCCTTTTTTTTTTTCAAAAATCTTTGACTTTCCTGTGTGGATGATCAGCAAGTAATAAAATAGTCAACAGCCATGCTATATTCAAAATGACTGATGTCAAGTTTTCCCCATTCTGAAATTTGATGTCGACTGATTGAGAACTGTGGTTCAGTGTTTTCCAATGAAATGGAAAATAAGTTTTCCTTATAGAGAAATATCACCGGATTCTACCTGTTAAGTCTTTGAGTGAGGTGGAAAACCCATGGAAGGGAATCAGTCTGAACCGCTGCATACTGGTGGCCGTGACCGTTTTGGTGCTCAGCTCTGCGGCTGAACTAGTTCAAGGTGAGTAATTATTAAATGTGCTGTTCAAGACATTTTCTTCAGGTCTGCCAGGCTATAAGATTGAATGATTTAATTATTTCCTTTCTTTTTCTTTCCATGTTTTTAGAGACACTGGAGCCTTTGTTTGAAGTGTCAGAAGAGTCAGATGTCCAGGATGAGGTAATACAAAACTCTCCTAACTTTAAAATCAACTAAATTTGAATGTTCACTGGAATAAATTCTCTCTTTTTTGTGTTCTTTTAATTTTTAGTTAGAAGAATCTTGGTGGGATAGTCTTGCATTTTGGAACTGGGGAGGAGAAGAAGACAATGAAAATGATCAGCTTTATAAACCTGGAGAAAGGCCTGCGCCCAAAGGAGTCCGAAAGAAAGAAATACCTGGGAAACTCCTAAAAGAAAGGAATTAAATGTCTTAATAGTGATAAAACATCAGAGTGAACTGAGAGGGAACAGGAAAGATAAATAAGTAATCATCATGACTTGAATAATAATATTTTTGTTAATTGCTGATTTCTTCAAATATACAAAACCAATAAATAACAAATGAGACATTTAGATACATGTTATCTTGGTACAGTTTATTATATATGCTCAAAAGTAGAACGCACAAGCACTCATGACTAAATCAAACATTCATTATTTGGAGAAAAAAAAAAGTGTCAGCATATTTATTAAGGGATAGCTTTGGATAGTTGTTGCGCTATTATGGTTTGTTGACTTATTGTACATGCTTAAATGGCTTAGCTTCAAGGCTAATGAATACATTGAGTTACTGCATTGGAAAAATTACACAACGATATAGCTCATGTAAGATTCTTTATATTATTGTACACCTCAGAAAGCGGAAAGTCTTTGCATTACAAATCCATACACACATGATATTTTACATTCAGAAAGAGGTATATGTCAGCACTCTTGGTTTTGCACAGCTGACATGTTGTCACGATTGACAGATTGAACATCGGATCGGCATGTCAAACACTGGAGCAGTAGTTTCTGCATTTTGTATTTTTGAAAAACATCTGTGCACTTGCAAAAATAAATGAAATATAAGGTAAGACTGTGAGACTTGTTTATTATATACTGTCTACTGTAGCATGTGTGTATGTCAGTGTTAATATTATCATTAGCGACATCCACACTCCTTGGCTACCATGTTGGTCTTGTAAGAGATCAGGGTGGAGTCTTGGTGGACCTCGATCACGCACAGGTCCTCGTACGCCACGGGCACACAGCAGAGGGGCCGATTCAGAGGCTGTCCGCTCTGCAAGTGGCTGTTCAGCAGGATGGCATGGTTGTTACCGCTGAACAGAGGGAAACCACACGCTCCTTCACAGTTGTTGATATTGGCTGTGGCAGGTTCCAACAGGTACTTCTCCAGAGACACCGTGAAACTCTCCAGGTGACAATGATTAATCTTTGCTGGTCCCTGCTGCCCGGCACGGGCCGCCCTCTGAGCTCTTTCTACAGCCCAAGCATTAAGCACAGCCTGTAAACCCTTCAGAAGTAACAGGGCTCTGTACTGGACCTCATGTTGGTTCTCCAAACCTTAACAGAAAAGAAATAAGAAAGTTCTGTCTTAATATATCTAGCCACAAAGGTAACTGAACAGTTTATAACTCTTAAAAAACAAGAATAACAGTAAACCAAGCACCTGTACCCGGCTCTGCTCCATCATCAGGAAGTGCACTGAGAACACTAAGAGTCTGCAGTATATCCATCGCACCACGTCCAACGTCCTCCATCTGCACTTTTGCTAAAGCCTCATCTAGTTTTAATTTCAGCACAGACAGCAATGATGGCTTTAGATCCAGCTCCACTCGGTGACTCCTCAGTTCCAAGCTTTGGTCAGGAAAGTGGAACAGAACTGTGCTTGACGAATTGACCAGCTCATGAAGAAGAGACTCGCTTGAAGACCCCCCAAGAGATAAAGGAGGAAGAGAGTGAAGAACACTGGGGCTGATCACCCTGACTTCATCTTGTGCATGTAGTGGATTTCCTTGAGGTGATACTTCATTTAAGAACTTCTGTAGTTCACACAAAAAGAGGAACGTTCTGGAAAAGGGCACAGGACAACGTCTGGTGATGAAACGCTTGAACCACAGAAATGCATATAAGAACAATTTATAGCTGCGACATGTTATGAGATATTTCTCTTGTACATACCCATTTGAATGGTTGTCAGATTTCTTGGGAAACAAAAGAATTACTGGACTCTTGGATCTGCTGTTCCTCTTATTCATAATGGTCTGCAATTCAGACAAACCTATTTTCTTCCCTAGAAACAGGGCACACATTTACTAACATTGACTGCAGTAGCCCTGAATGAGTAGAACGAATTACAATAATTATGCACATAAAAAAATATCATCACCACTGTCATGCTGAACTTCCATCCTCAGTTGAATATTCTCATGACTGGAGCTCTCGGGCTGAACTCCTCTAAGAACCAGGAAGCGTGTTGCCTGAGAAATACACGCCATCTGGTAGTAAATGGAAAAAAACAGAGAAGCAAGTGTCAAAACAGAACATCATGACTATATTGTTATGACGATGATGATAATTACCTGGTTGTTTGGCTGAAGGACATGACTGCTGAATGTGATCTTCAACTCATCGGTGTTGTAGGACTCAATGAAAAATAGGAGCATCATGGAAGCCAGGGCTGTTTGTTCGTACGTCCCAGGCTTTGCAAAATGTAGGGTCAGTGTAAAAGTCCCATCCTCGTCAACACCCCAATGTTCTTTAATAATAATAATAATAATAATATAAAGAATAAAAAGACAATCCCATACCAATGTCCTTGATGTTTTACTAATATATTCAATACAGTAGGATTAAATTAGAGCACTGTTACCTGATTTGCTGTGCAAACATTCTGGGCCATTCTCTTTCTGCTCCATCTGCATTGTTAGTATTGAAACCTGTTCATCATCGTGTGTACAAAATCCAAACTGTGCTAATTCCTGCTTCACCAGATCTCCGTCCTTTCTCCAGAAATTTTGCAAAGTGAGGAAGTCCTCACACGGTGCATCAGGGTGACGCTGCTTCTCCTCAACGCGTGGCACGCCCTGCAAAAGATGGTGCGACGGAGAAGGTGTAAGGCTGGCAGGTCCTCCAGAGGACACACGCTTTTCCGTTTCATCTCTGCTTTGTGCTGTAAAGAGGTGCACAATGTGATAGTGAGACTGCAGGAGATACTGAACAGATCATTCATTAAAAATTGTCCCACAGCAGTTCAGCCTAAATGTTAGACTTCATCTGCAGTAATCTAAATAAAAGCAGAAGGCATGAGAATTGTGCATGTGACTGACCTGACTGTGACTGGACCGGTACGAAGTCCTCGCTGGTGTTAAGCTCCGTCTCTGCATTTCCCAGAGGCCCCGTGAACACCGTTACAGGCAGAAGCAGCACCAGCCAAAAGCACATCATCACACCCATTTCCTCGTAGTCACAACCGTGTCAAGTCCGTGTTTGGGAAAGGTACGACAATGGAAACGAGTTTTATAGACAACTTCTGCATTCCTGAAGGAAACACGCTGCCAAAATAGCTTCAGTACCGTGTCCTTGAATGGAGGGATTTTAATGTGTGCCTTTTGTTTTATTAAGGGGGTTGAAGCAGGCGTGTGAATGTTGAGAGACACTATAGAGGCCTCCGATAAAACAAGTCAGACAGACAAAGATTTACTGTGCCGACACCGGGTGTGTTAAATCAGAAGTTGATAGCAGGAGTTGACAACACGGAGTAGACATTCCAAAAAACAATCAAGTAAAAACAACAGGCCTTTTTTCTCTACGGATGCATTAGATCCGTCCATTCATATCATTTCTCACATAACAGAAAACAAACTTGATTCCATTGTTCGTTCACTGTCTCATGCTTTTAGAAAATAAATGCACGAGCAAGTCAATAATAATAATAATAACAATAAGGTGGCACAGTTTGCTCAGTGTTTGCACCGTCATCTTGCACCTCCAGGGTCCGGGCTTATTTCCCACCCCGGGTCTGTGTTCATGGAGTTTGCATGTTCTCCCCTGCTTGGTGGGTTTCCTCTGGGTACAGTTTCCTCCCACGGATCAAAGACATGCAGATTGGGCATTCCCAAATTGCCCGTAGTGTGTGTGTGTGTGTGTGTGTGTGTGTGTGTGTGTGTGTGTGTGTATACCTGAATCATGCCCAAAGTCTCCTAGCATAGGAGACCCAGGCAACCCGTGGCCCTGTACAGATATAGAAGGTAATAAATAATAATAATATAAAAATAATATAAAAAAATAAGAGCATCAACAATTGTGGGGCCGGTCACTCCTTCCTAAATTTGATGGCAATGCATTAAGCTGGTGCTGAGATAGTCAGTTTCTTACTTCTCGTTTTTAGTTTCCTTCCCAAAAAAACGCAAAGCTTGCTGGTTACCACCAGGTCATGGGGCTACTTGTGTTATTGATGAAGTGTCCTTTATTTTGAAGAGAAGAAGTGAAATTATTATTATTTCTTTTTTTTTTTACTTTTGCCTGACCTCTCATAAGAAAAATCACATATATGTTTATTTAAGAATTAAAATCCGCTCCGAAGTTCACAAGTTTGGTCTGAATGCATCACATTATTTCTGACATTTATCCTCATGTCCTGGTTGTCATCTTTTCGGGACAAATTAGTTTAGATGTTGAGCACAAACACCCAAAAAGAAAGTTTAAGCAGGTGGCAAAATGCTAAGATTAAATTTTTCTGATGTTTTGACAAAACTGCTATTAAAAAGTAATAAAAATAGGAAAATCCTAAAAATATTATATAACTCACTCTTTCAATGATACCTTAATGTTTCATACACTGGAGAACCAGAAACCAGACTCAGAAAAAAAAAATCTGTCTGTCCAGCTAGACTCTGTCACAGAATCACGCGAAACTGTCTGGTTAGAATTTAATGAAATTCTGTCAGTTCTTCGGTATTTGCTTGAAGTTAAACCTGCACCATAAATAAAATGAAATGGCTCAGCCAGTTAATAACAATAACAACAATAATGATGACTTCATAACAATAGACTAATTGCATGTAAATCAGATTTAGTCCAGTTTTGAAACACACTTTGCCCCAGTTGTCAACAGGGCGACTTTGAGACTAGGTATGCCTCTGTACGACAACAGACTGCAGAACACACACACAGCTGCGAATATTTTTGGAACAGTTCAAGGTCTTTGTTCTGGCAAGCTTAAAATAATGAGACAAAGACCCTAAAGGGGGGAAAAACACTCAGGACACATTATTTATTTCTAAAATAAGAAAGTGAGCTTTAACTGAATTAAAAGGGTTAGAATTAAAAGAATTGGACATGTCTGTACAGTATGTATAAACTGACATTTAAAAAATACCCGTGGACTGTTTAATTCATGCCATTATAGCTTAAAACCCTTAAAAATCAAGCGACACAGACCCGTGTCTGCAACATCGCAAAAATGTAGAACTCTCCAAATAAGCATATTATTATTAGTATTATTATTAGGTCTTAGAGACAACCAAAAAAACAAACAAACAAAAAAAAACATTTAGATCATAGATTGTGTGTATCTGTGCTATTTCTTTGACCAATTTTTTTTTTGTTGCAAGTTTTTTGTTCAGTCATGTCTGTATAGTTGGTATAGTATAGTGACTGGGTTGTGCGGGGAAAAAAAAAAGAATGTCACACACAATCATGTTCGCTATATATGTTTATTAAAAAAATAAATAAATCAGCAAAACAAATAATGGCTAAATGCTCTGAGTTTTAAGGGCTACTATGTGTGCGGTACTTGTGGGCAAATTACAGAGAAGCACACAATTCAACAATATACTGTATATTAATATTATATTAATATATATATTTCCAATATTTCAGATCAAAGAAGGTGAGGGGTGATTTTCATATAATGTTTTTTTTTCGGTGCCCCATGCTGCGTTGCCGACATGAGTCTGTGCTGCTTGAGTTTTAAGGGTTTGGCCCATTTTTGGACTGAGGTGTAAGATATTCACTGGTAACTCCACACAGTTCAGACATCCCTTGCAGCATCTCTTCATATCGTCAGTACTCACACGGTCGCATTCTGTGCAGATGGGTCGTCATATTAAACGGGACCTACAATATCATGCAAAACTTAGTTTTCAGTAATTTTAAAGACATTCAGATGTTGGTGCTAACCCAACCTTTTTATTTTTCCCTTCTATTTTTGTTTTGGCCTGGGCTTAAACAAGCAAATTAGACTTTCCAGCTTTACAGCAATTGGCATCCAGTATGCTGCATTACTGCCACCTATAGATCTCACGATTCATCTTTAGCCTTTTAAGAAAGGCTAAACTAGCCTTCTTCAGATCTTAGTTGTATTTAAATGTCTTAATATTGCTATATATTCAGGATGTCATAGTTAATTAACATTCTTGCATGTACGTTCTCCTGTACTTTGTTTGCCATAAATGCAGCTGAGAAATGATTGATAAGATCCTGAACATGGACGTTTCTAGAAAAATGCACCTCCTCAAATTGGTGTTTTGGAGGCAGTTCATTTGAATGTGATCTTTAAGCTAGAACAGGACACGTGTAATAATGATCATGGAATATAAAACACTGAGTGATGAATTAAGACAGAAACACATCAAGGCGTCGTATTATTTCTTACTTTATTTTATTTTAATTAGAAACACTTCATTAAGCAATAGAACCAGCACCAACAACAGCAATTAGAACATTGGTGAAGACTTATTGCACCATCATCCTATACTGTTCTATGTGGAGAGTGGAAGTTTGGTCGTTCAACATGAAAGCAATGCAACAGAGTTACTTTTCTTTGACATAGAACTACGATCATTCTTTTATAACTTAGTGTGAAGAGAAAGTACAGGTAGAGAGGTCACACAAACGTGGCTGGAGAAAGCTGGGAGACATTAGAAAAGGGGAGAAAATCCTTATCATCTACAAAGAATGCAAGAAAAGAACATTGTTTCTCAAAACCCACTCATGCGCGATGTTTATAATCTTTCCCTTTATATTAGAGACAACCTGTGAGGTCGAACCAGTAAGGCATCTTCCTGAGACTACAGATCTAAACGCATCTTTACATTTTTATACCGACATTACAGACCGAAGTTGCCTCGAAACGTACAAGTCTAATCTTGCATGTACCTGAGTAAATACGTATACACTACCCTAATCTACTGTCATGTCAAGGAGAATTACACGAGCACTTCCACGCATGAAGCTTTAGAGAAGTCCGGTTTCGTTTTCACCCTCGAAAGCTGTAAATAAGAAAGAAACAACACACAAAGCACAACGAGCAAACCTTGTATGGGAGTTGATTAAATCTTGTCTGTATGTAAATGTTTAGCTGCACTTCACCTTGTTTAAAGTGTAGGAGAGCACCATTATTCACTGGTCTAAAGTCTATTAAAACTATCAGGAGCTTAAAATTCTAATTAAAAGAACGATATCAATCAAAACACAAACTGGTACAACTGGTACAGCTAACCTGAACAATGACTACATAATATATAGACAGTGCTGGTAAGATCCTAACCGTAAGCTCTGGCTGTTCTACACGACGTCCTGACTTCACAGAGAACTTAACATCTGTAATTTATAACACTCTGTACTCTATTCAACATCGCTGTGAGGATAACACAAAGAGAGGAGTAAAGACCCGGCTCTCATTCGTTAGAAACGTTAGCCTATGAATATATACACATCAAGATCTCATTTGTGAGATCTTCCTCAATCGGGATTACAGGCTCACACTCGGGAATGTCGGGAGAGTGGTTACAGAGTCCTGGATTAGGTGTTCTTATGGACTAAAACTGAAACAGATTCACAAACAAAGTTGTATTTGAGTGATCCCACGACACCAGTTACAGCCGCTGCACACAAGCAGGGATGGGCGATACGATCATATAGCACTGATCTCAATAAACTGTTAGAAGAACTTGATCCTTTTTTTCTTTACAAACCAACAAGAAGCTGCTGATTTAAATTTAACAGACGGACATTTAAAAAAAAAAAAAAAAAAAAAAAAAAAAAAAAAAAGTTTTTTAGATACACAGAGAGACGCAGACGTCTGGATCAATAGGCATGAGTCCTTACATAAAATTATAACTTTTTTTTCCTCTTAATCTCATAAAAAGGATGGCTTTGATTGAAGAAGGGACAGACCAAGCACCGTTCAGGGTTTCAGATACTTTGTGAGAACCGGAAATCAGATTGTCTGTCTGACAATCTGGGACAATCTTTTTTTTGCTTCATACACATTTTCCTCACATATTTCAAATTCATTTCCCAAAATTTTCGTTTTAAGTCTGTGAAGCTGCTCTGCGACAAAGACCATCATTAAAAGAGCTATATAAATAAAACTGAATTGTCAGAAAGAACCCAGAACATTCTCTATACAGAACATCAGACCTGATACATTAAGAAACAATCTTGCATTCAGGATATAAACAAGTCCCATGAAGTCAGAGGAATTTGAAAAATTTGAGAGCTTGCTGTAATTTACACTTCTGCCAACAGATCCAGACCTTCAGGCCTCCATGCGTGTGTATTTTATAATTATATTTTTCCATGACATACACAGTGAGGGGAAACAAGCATTCAGACAGTTTCCCAAGTTTCCTGAAGCGCAGACTCTCCGATTAATGTTCAGGACGTTCAATTGAATAAGCTAAAGTTCCCACCTTCTAAAATTTGCACACAAGCATTTGAACTAATCAGAAATCTCTTCGAATGAAATAGACAACTCTTCAGCATTTATTCAGCTCATCATGTTGGGAAAAATACAAGTATGTTGTGTAATCTCAGGGACACCATAACCACAGTGAAGCACGGTGGTGGGAGCGGGCGGGCAGGGCGGTACTGAGATGTTAGTCTTAGTGAGGATTTAATCTCGTCGGATATCAAACTGAATCTGGGGAGATGATGGAGGTTTGAACAACACAATGACCTGAAACAATATACAATATCGCAGGAAAGGCCTACATGGCGTAATCAGGCCACTGACGTTGAATACTGAAAATATTATGCAAGTCCATCAGAGCATCAAGTTTGAGGACCTGAAAACACATTTGAGAAAGAAAAATAGAAACATGCTGCAAAAAAGTGAATTACTTCTTACTGTAGAAAGATGTAATAGCTACTGGAATATCAATGTTTGTTAACTGTGTACTGTTCGTGTGTGAAGAACAAAATCCATTACTCCCATGTTTGATTTTTATGGACACACAGCTGTTTAGTCCTAATGCTGAGTTCTCATCAGCATAGAAATCCTCTTACTTTCACTATTCAACATACAGTAGCTCTGATTCTACTGGACATTTTATGATGCAAGTTCAAGAGTTTAAATGATCTCCATTCATGATTTTTTACTTTACTTTCATTTCAGATATCTCCTTAGTTGCTTTCTTTGCGTATGCAGACCAATAAGTTGAACCCCACCCCCCCAAAAAAGGCATTTTTTTCCCCCGTTGACCAGACAGTGTGTATGTGCACTTGAGGTATATTAAATAACAAGAGTCTGAATGCTTGTTCCCTCACTGTACATCCTGTAACACCTACTGTGTGTATAAGAAATGCTATTGAGAATCATGATACATTTCTGTCATATCGCCGACCCCTGCTGTAAACTGTGCCTATGAAAGATGACTTTTCACCCTGTGAAAAAGCTCTAAACGCTGGAAGCAGGGTGGATAGACGGGCTTTGGCTGTGAGGAGGCCAAACGCCAGCACCGGTGGAGACACAACCCCCACTTTACAGCTCAAGTAAGAATTCAGTTGTTAAAACAAAAAAAAATTTAAATAAAAAATTATAAATAAACGCTTCGGATCAATGCAGCGTCTGATTGCTTTTCACTTGGTGCTACATAACGCGAGGTCCCTGTCAACAGAAGCACCCAAGAATCTGTCTCTTATTCGATGTTGATAATATAAATAGGCACAGGCCAGAGTTAGATTGTAGCACCATGTTTTTTTTTTTTTTTATCTTTCTTGCCATGTACACACACACACACACAAACGAGTTAAACTAATTATGCAGTACGTTAACACAAAATGAACAAAAACAATCACAACAGAAATGATAAATATTTGAAATTATATACAATTAAACATTGAGAGTTACTTCCATTCACAGTACAAAACGCTAAAAAATGCGGCAGTTGCACAGTAGATTTTTTTTTTGTTTTTGTTTTTGCAATGTTACATTTTTACCAGTGTTTGAAGATTTTTTTTTTTCAATTATGCGCGTGTATGTGTGGTTTTCCTACTTGCAGAGAGCACCATGACATTAATGATGTGCATCATCCAAAAGCAGATACTAGCACCTTTCTGAGCAAAAGTGTTTTTCAGCACCACGGATCTTTATTTGTCTCAGAAAAAAAAAATAATAAAAAAAAAAAAAAAAAATCACCTGATTTGATTAAATCATGTCCAACTCTGAGCTCTTACTTTACATGTCTAGGCATCGTTAAGAAATATCAGATTAAAACCAATGAAATTCTCATCATTTGTTTTTTTTTGTTTTCTTAAATGATAACCTATTCTATTATACAACAATACACTTCTCTTTAAAAGCCTTATTGAGGTTTTGTTAAATACATTTGTGCTTTTGCCACTTTGTTAATGAGTTTTCATATTTAAAAAAAAAAAAAAAATCTAATCTACGTAACCCAAAACAACGCACAAGTTTCCTCACTTGTTTGTAGTGAACAGTCTTCTACCCAGTGTAAATGTAAAGGAATATATAAGCACATAATGCAGCAAATACTGCAACTTCAAATGGTTTAAATCATGATGCTATTACAGTTTTCCATTTTTTTTTTTCATAATCACATTTTCATGTTCAAGTCTATATTCCCACATTTACCTCTAAAAAGAAGGTGAGTCGTAATAATCCAGGCAACGTTTAAAGGCTAAGACACAGTGCTGAGCTTCAGCGCTGAGCAAAATGTCCAATAAGTTTAAACGCTCAGCTGATGCTTTGATTTTTCTGGACTTAAAAAAAAAAAAAAGATAATTTTTTTTTTACAGATTCCCAACACAATACGAAAATCTAACTTCCCCATCCGCTAAGGCGTTGTTTAAACACACTGTTAAACTGATGATTCACTTTTGTCAGTGCCTCCCTTTCAGAACTAGACAAGAGCACAAGGTTATGAGTGGTCCTGACCTGTTTGTTTGTTTATTTGTCTCTCTCTGTGTGTGTGTGTGTGTGTGTGTGTGTGTGTGTGTGTGTGTGTGTGTGTACACGCATGTGTTTCTGTAAGATGCGCTGGTGCCATGCTCTGACACCTCCGGGTGGCTTTAGCTAACATCGGAGCACCGGTGATGGAGAGTCCGTTGGTCTACACCTTCTCCATTGCATAGGTTTGCATTGGGTTGAGGTAGATAAGCTTCAGTTACCTGTAATGACAAACGGCACATGAGAAGGTGAACGATAAATCGACACGCCAGTAGAAATAAAAACAAAAAACAAAACACATACACCCACAGGAACATGCAAATATCTGACGAGCAGCTTCGACACACAAAAGCAAAGCACATACCTTGTTCAGACTGCGGCAAAAGCTTGGCAGGTACCATACAGCAGCTCCTAATTATAAATTACCCCAAAGTTCGGACACCCTCCCTCCCTCCCTCCCCGTGTGCTCACGGCACCGCTATCTGGGCCGAGCAGTGTAGGGCACCTGCATACCCAGAGTCCTCCAGGAGGTCACCGACCCACTGCCGCTACCTCCTCCACTACCTCCTCCGCCGCCACCTCCACCGCCGCCGCCGCTTGAAGAAGGCAGGTAGGGCAGTGTGAAGGGTCGAGACAAAGAGGAGAGAGCGGGAGTGGTCGTGATACAGGTGACAGGAGCAGGTGAGGGGGATGAAGAGGAGGCAGCGGGCACATGTAGCGTTTGGAGGGAAACGGGTTGCTTCCTTTCTGAGCATGGCGGGGAGGGCTGGAGAGGAGCGGAGGAAGAGGAGGATGTGTTGAGAAGGGGAGGAGGGGGAGGTAGGGACAGCGCAGGAGGGGAGGGAGTATGCAGGACAGTCTGCGTGCGGCCATATTGGGCCAGGAACAAGGCCCCGGCTTTGGAATCCAGATTCCTCTGCTGCGAGGAAGAGTGGCTGTGCTGCGAACTGGGGGGCGCGGACTGTTGAGAGGACACTGAAGGCGTCATGTGGTGAAAAATCCCTGTGGCAGAGTGTCGAGAGGACATAGAGGGAGAGAAAAGATGGAAGCAGATGATGAGGTAGAGGGGCAGGGAGAAGGCGAGAGAGAGAGAGAGAGAGAGAGAGAGAGAGACAGAGAGA
>JAQMYK010000007.1:2612146-2622443 GCA_030014345.1 Clarias buthupogon
CAATTAAAGATCAAACCAACAAAGCCACAAGAAAAAGCTTTGATTCATGTTTGCTTTACATTCTGCACATTTCAAGGAACTATACTGGACCACCATTCTTATAAAAATATTTTTTCTTAAGTGGCTTTTTGACCATGGCGGTTATGATGTGCATATTTTCTAACATTTTCTTTCAAAATCTCACGTCAGTGTTTAATTGTACTGAGATCTGGTGATGTTAAAGTCCCAAGCATACTGCACGACTGGTCATTTTAATACTCATCAGTCTTTTTGCCCTGTGGACGGGGAGTCACCCTGAAATCGACTAAAACAAGTAGGCAAGGCCACCCCTGTCCCCATCCAAAAATAAAACACCCCCTCAGTTCAACAAAGTAATTTTCAAGTCTGTTAATCATGTGCATATCGATTAGGCATATTAACTGTATATACATGAGGGGGGGGGGGGGGGTTGTTGAGGGTTGACCTACCCCTCTGAGTTAGATTCAATTTATAAGGCACAACCATATTGTAATACATCATTAATAAAACTATACTTTTATCCATCCTCAAAGAATACTGAAACCTGGCACAAGACAATATTCTTTCCTTATTCAGTAACATCAGTTGTGCTGAGGCAATGACAACCTCAGGATACTTTACAAGCAAGAAAATTTCAAACCAAACACAAAAATGTAGTACCTAATATAATGCTACTATATTTTTAAATATATTTTCATTATTAATTATTACATAGATGTCTCAATACTAATATTGTACACAAACTAATAATAAAATACTAATTATTATTTATGTTTGTGAGACTTTTCCTACATCATTTATCCTGTGAATATGTAATTTTAATCAAATTTTGCTCAGCAGTTTTGTGTTAATGTCATTCTAAAGCCTGGAAAAGACATTTGAGCCTCATTAATCAAACTGGATATGAAGGGATTAATTCTTAAATGTCTTTAGACATGCATTCACACATCAAATATAGTTTTCATAAAAACCTTGTCATTTTGGAAAAACGTATCCTACTCGAGCTCCTGTGTGTAATGTAAACTTGACTTCAAATCATATCTTTTGTATAAATTACTGCTCCGTTATCTATGAAACCTATATCAAGTTTACATTGCTTAGTTTTATTACGTTTACAGTGTTTAGTAGACTAACTTATCCAGAGCGACGTATAGAAGCTCTCTCTATCAAAAATGCATCCTCATGATAATTCACTAAGTCAGGGACTACGAGGACCATCAGGAACTTTTCAGTGAAAAGCAGTTGTTTGATATTATAGTAATTGATTAATAAATATAAATTGGAAAGAAGACAGTGAGTCAGCACATTCTCAAATTAAGACATAGAAAAGTTGGTATGGTAAAAGAAATGGCACCGCTTAAAAAAAACGGCGGCCAGTCTGTCTGCACAAAGATCCAGGTTTTTTTGCCTTTAATAAAAATGCCTCAGCATTTTATTACATTTTATAATCCCTCAGCAGGAACATTTACTGCTTACACTTTTATCTTAATACATTATAATATTGTATATTGGTAAAATTTTGTTTTACTGTCCAGCTCAGTTTTTGCCCCGATTGTTCATTTTGTGCTTCCATCTCTCTGTGCACTCGAACGTTTATGAAGCTCTGTGGGCTTCACTACTTGCAAATGAGCTGTCGGAAACACGCTTGGTAATTCATGTGCGATTTGCTCAACAACAAAAAAAAAAACAGGGTGTCCAAAATGTTTTCAAATGCAAGAGAAATTCTTTAGCTTGCTCAGAGACTCGCTTTTTGGTAAAGTAATACCACTTTTACACAAATAGGGTCATAATATAGCAGAATACTTCACTATTTAAAACTGAAAATGATTCCCTATAACAGGCTTCGACGTCAGACAGACTGTTAAAGAAATAACACAGCTTTCTGTTTAAATAACTAAAAGTTCTCATAATATGATCGTACAGGGAAAAATGGGCATAATGATAACACAATGTTGCAACACATGGAATGCTTTGTTCTGCCACACACGCATGGAGAAACACACACACAGTAGGGGGTGAAGTTAGTTTTTAAAGTGTCTGACAGATTAGTATGTGTCATAAATCACCACACTTAAGAGGCGTAACACTTAATCAGCCCAGTTGAATCACGTTCCCTTCTTAATGGACATGTGGAGGCTGAATGGGAGTTCAAGCAGTTGTGTTGAAATGAAACCAAATGCTTACACACATACAATATGTAAAACTTCAGAGAGGGCTAGAACAATTTTCCTTTTCTTCAGCTAGCATCCTGGCACTTGGAATGGCCATATTATTAATTTCTAATGAATCATGTGATCTAGGATGGAGGAAAACTTGAATTAAAACACTTTGTGGCTACGGTGATGAAGAAACTGGGATCCTGTTTTCACAAACCATACATATTACACGTATGGCATTAAAAAAAAAACCACAACACTGCATAGCATCTACCACACAGCAAAACTGACGTCACGATATAAACACAATATTTAAAGAAAACATCTACCTGAGAATAGTCTTGGAAAAGAAACACACCTAGGTTAGTTGTAACATGCTGCTCTTTCTGAGGTATGCTTCTACACCACCAAATGAAGGAATAAGTACGATTTACAGCTACAGACATCTAAGAGTCCAGAGTCACGGATAAAGAACACTGCATAGTACCAAAAGCACATTAGAATTACATTTAAGGCATACTGTTTGTTCCAAAAAAATAGTCTTTAGTAAAAATATATATTAATGTGGACAAGAGCTCGTTCTCTAAAAGTTTAGAGTTACAGTGATTAACTAATGTACCTGTTTGGAAGTGCAAATTACTGGCTTGGAATCACCTCACTGACAGTAAGCGTTTTATACTGGTGACGGTCACGGGTGTGCCGGAGCCTGTACCAAAAAAAAACCGTTAAAAAAAAAGAGGCAGAAACGCACTCTGGATGGGACACCAGTCCATGGCTGGGCACCACGTGCGTGTATACAAATTGACACAATCATCTACACCAATCCAGCTACTGGCATGGGAGAAAGTGAAGAAACCCAGAAGAAGCCCACATGGACAAGGAGAACAGGAGAACATGCGAAACTCCATGCCGACAGTAAGCAGAGCTCAGAATCGAACCCTGGAAGTGTTGGATAGCAATGTAATGTAAGCTGCTGCGCTGCTGGTTTTGCTGCCCCTTGAAATCACCTTTGACACATTTTTTTACGGAATTTTTTACCAAAGATACAAACCAACACCCCTTAATCAAACAACTTTTCAAATAACTACAAGTACATACAGATATAAAATAGCGCTCTGATATAGAAGGTGTACATGTGGGAAAAGAAAGGAGGATGCTCCAATTCTCAGCTATCGTCTAGGTACTGTACTGCGTTACAGGTTAGAGTTCAGCGCTGTACTGAGACGACACTCGATTTCCTCCAGCAAGCCTTTTTCCTGCACCTCTGGCACCTCAAGGCTCGTCTCTTCTTCGTTGCCTTTGTTCGCTTTCTCCCAAGGAACAAGCAGTGAGGGCTGCCTGTTGCCTCCTCCTTGCTGTGATCTCTCATGGTATTGCCTCATCGTCTCTTTGGACAGGACTCTTCTTCTCAGGCCACTGAAGCCCTCTGTCACCTGGCTCTCTGGGCTCAGCTTCAGGTCCGAGGGATGCTCTAGGTGGATAGAAGGGCTGGCGCTTTCGGCCATTTCGAGTGCCAGGGGCTTAGTGAGAGGCTCCACAAGAGAATTCCTCATGTCTGCGACGGTCTCACAGGATTTGTTAGAAGGAGCTGGCAGCGAGCGAGTGCTGCATTGGCGACGAGGAGAAGGAGGGAGGTGCTTGCCATTGATGGCACTGTCATCCTGCCCCATGTTCCAGCCACTCTGATCTCCAATGGTGGCCGTGATCACTTCACCAGCCTGAACTGGACTAGTCATGGGTAGAGACACATTCTAAAGCAAACGCATAAAGCAATCAGCTTGTCAATGTCGAATCGAAAAAATAACAAAACAACACATTACATAACAAGAAAACACAAAAGAATTACAATACCAAGCGTTACTGTAATGGGAAAAAAAACATGCAAAGATCAGGCCTCACCGGGGTACTACAGTCAAGCTCATCCATGGACCTGAAGAAGTCCAAGCTCTTGGCTGAGGAGAGCTTTGAGCCATGATCTAACGTTGTGGTGCTGAGTGAATCTAGGATCTCATCCAGCAAACTCATTTGGCCTGTCTGTCTGGCCTCGGGCTCTAACTCACACGAGTCGTCACTGTCCTCCATGTAGAATGGTACCTCCCCGCTGTCCTCAGAGGACACTCTATAGCCACACACATACACACACACACCACACATCAATCAGGAAACATATCTGGTAGAATAAAGGTTCTTGTAAGAGAAATGAACACCAGATGGCAGTATTGCTCTAGATTAAGGATGTTTTAGGAGGTAATGCACAGCTGGAGACCAGTTCACCGAATTCACAAGAAATATTTATAGAAAAGTCAAATCATATATAGACACATATTTACAAATAACAGTTGACTGTCACAGTAATGACTGATTAAATGCAGACCCTTACTTGCTTGCTGTGTCCAGTTCATCTTCATTGTCGATGGGATAATCCGGAATGCTGACGTACTTATGAGAATTTTGATTTTGGTACTGAAAAAGAAAAAAAAAGCAACCGTTACTTATAAGCCCAAATTTGCACGGCATCCAGTATTGGGCCAAGTATCACGTATCTATTTTCCACTCGTCATTACCACGAGACGACATTAATTCATCAATGCAGTGCAGCCCACTCAGAATGCTAATCCCTGAGCTTTGTAACACAGCTGTGCAACACTCTTAATTGACAAATTAAAGAAGTGAAGAATTATAGGGCATGGCCCCATGCTGTGGCTCCAGGCTTGGCGGACCGTCATTAAATAGCATTCCCGCGACACACGCACATACACACGTGTATCTATGAAAAGTCGGTAACCCAGCCCGTAAATGGTTGCTTGCCACATTATCAAAGCAGGCTGCTAAACTGGAGGTCATTTACAGTGTCCATGATAGGAGACAGGAAACAGGGTCCTTGACAGATGTGGGATGTGTATGCGTGTGTGTGTGTGTTAGCGCATGACATACAAATTTGACTGGCTTTGACCAGATTATGTCCAAACCACCAATTCATCTAATTTAAAGTGCATAGGTAGCAGTCTCAGAGGTCAAGTGGACTTGTGGTCAGTAAGCCTTCCAAAAGGGTTAATCGTCACCCTCTACACACACACACAAAAAAAAAAAAAACACATAGGAAGCGTGTCTGCCGTCCACTTAAGACCCTTAGAATAAACAGGAACACATGTTAGGCTCTGATTACCCTGTTCACTGGTAGCTGGGAGCTATAATGAAAGTGATTACAGGGAAGTTTAGACCTCGAATTCTCCAAAAGGCTTTAAAGGATTCTTGCCAGGGCTATAAATTTAGACTGTGAGCCACTTTGGCCTGGAGTGAATCGAGTTGGTGCACCTGCGAAACACTGCCATTCATTTGCAGTGTTTATAAGAGACGGTGTAATAATATGGCAAAACCATAACCCGGATTTTCGACCGCGGCCTCGGTGCCACTTGGAAATCTGTAATTAATCTGTAACGCTTAAACATAATTGTAATTGCCCACCGAGTGTAGAGCTACTGTCCAACATTGCTCTAGAAGGGTCAAGGCTTCCAAAGGGCCAAACGTCCTTATATTTTAAATATAATCTTAAGGATTTGTTCTCTCTTAAAGCCTTTTTTGGCAAGATTTTGTTTCTCATTTTCAGTCCAGCCCCTGTACCCAAGCAGTTTCAGAGGAATGCTTTTTGTCTGTTAGTCCACACAGTGATCTACGAATCAATTAAGCATAAAACTCATCTAACTTGAGGCATGAACCAGTGAGAAACAGGTGCAGATGATGACTGTGATTAGTATACTGCTGATGCTGAGTGCTTATAACAGACGAGAGGGGAAATGAGGTGGCTGCTAATTGGTTTTAAATCTTTAGGCACTTTGCAGCCAGTCACTGTAAAACATTTGTTCCCTTTTTTCTTTAATTTAACCTACATAGTTTAATTTTATTTAATATGAAGAAATGAGGGGTGGATCAAGACTTTTGCACAGTTCTGTACAATATGTGCCTTTAAGATCGTTGTTTTCACTTAGCTGGATTTTACTGTGTGCAGCCGCCCTCTTTGAAATTTGAAATGTGCTCATTAAAACAAGGTGAGTACAGTGCTGTCAATACTTTCTCCTTCCAGAACAGCAACATAAGTCAAACACGTACTGTATCTCTGCACTTCCTAACACATGGGCTAGTACACACACTGTCGACAACAATTTCCTATCAGCCGCACACAAAAACACAATGTTCTTGAATGCAACGGAATTATGTTTTACATAATTTGTTTTCATATACTGTGTAATTATGATCCCGCATTTCTTACAGAGACAAAAAGAAAATATTGGGTTTGTGACCGTAGAGAAACTCACAAGCCATTGAATTAACTTACTGCCTCACTAAACCAATGAAATGGACAAAAACGTTAAAGGAATAAAAAATAAATAAAGCGTACAAATTATACTTGCTCATTTTTTTTGCCTTTCATATTTTCCATGGTTATATTCAGTGCTCTACAAGAGGCCAAGAAAAGACACAGCATATGAAATAAAAGAATAAACGGTTTAAGGGATCAGCCTCAGCCTGGCCAAAACCACTAGTTTGGAATAAGACAAAAGGGCATGTGCCTATTTGACTTTGTTATATGTGCTCTAAATCATAAAGGACATATTGAGCTGCCACAGCTTTTGGTGTCTGCAAGTGTAACTGTTCAATCAGGTCCTGTTGGGAAATCGAGCTGTGCTGAGACTGAGTAATGCGCAGTCACAAAGTCTTCTTTAATCTGGACCGAGTTTCTTGAACTGTAAAATTGGTCAAGGGTTTACGGACAGAGTGTCAGAATGCACATCTCTTCCATTTCTGTGCATTTAAAAGGCCGTGCCAACAATGAAGCTTGAAGTACTTAATAATCTACTAATAATTCATCGTTATTCTAATAACAGCTGTTTTCTTCAGTGAACCATTTCTAGAGTCTACGCTGCAGGGCTTTCCAATCCAGCCTGTTCCTCCTGCCAGTATAATAGCGCAGCTCGTGTTATGCGTTTCACATGCCGATTATAGACAGTCCGCTGATCTCATTCGCTTGGCAGGCTTGGAAGGCATGCCTGGAAAACACAAACAAACTCTTCCAGTGCCTTTAGAGCCCATGCCGCAGCCAAAACCTTTGACTGGCTTATACTGAAACACGCCTTCAAGAATATCAGAGGGAGGCGTTTTGGCGCATCACATTTCTAAAAGCCAGCCTTCTTTAACTTGACGTGTGTGCGTGTGTGCGTGTGATGTTTTAGAAGCACCCAGTAGATGGCAGTTTGGTTACGACTGAAAATATATTCCCATCCTAAGGGGAACAAAAATTCTGCCAGCCACTAAAAAGCAGAGCATCCATCACACAGCAGCCATGCAGATGTGCTGTTTGCTCCTCAGGTCACATAAAGCTGCCCAGTAGCCAAGAGCTCTTTCTCTATTTGTATGTCGATGTTTTTTTTGACAACCAACAAATCTGTCCCAACTCTGGCAGTCCTCCAGACCCACAATGAGTCACAGAGGGTTCTAAGTTCTCTCAAACACACACGCACAAACACAAAATCATTAAAATAGGCATCAGGCAGCATGGAAGATAAAGATACATTTGGAATTTGACGCCGATGTAGATGAGTCACGGAAAATGCGTTGGTTAATGCAAAATTCGTCAGCATTAAAACAAAACGGTGCCATCACACTATGGGGTTGTTCCACTGAGACCACTGTGATCGAGCTGAGATTTCAAAATCTCACATTTAACAGATCAAACATGAAGAATTAAACCTTCTTTTCAAGGTTCGAATATGGATTTGTTGAAGATGTGGTGCAGATCAAAAACGTCTCTCTCCCTCTCTCTTTAAAAAAAAAAGACCTCCGAGGATGAGGACGGTATCATCGGACACATTAAACCGCAACAGTGCTCCCATGATCTGGTCACTGCATAAAGCAGTATGGAAATGAAGTTGGAGGCCTAGGAGCTGCAAGCGGAGACATCTATGAATTATACACTACTTGAGCAGAGCTTTCTTTCATATGCAGAGCTGCTCAACTGGCTTTGGCTGAGGGGGATACATCTGCCCTTCTCATCCAGTGTGTGCGGTTGTATACGTGTGTGTGTGCGCTCCTTCCCCAGAGGCTGTGTGCCATATTCATAGCCATCACACTCACACACACACACATTTCATTCAGGAGAAGCAGGACCATGCAGATGAGCAGCAATCAGCTCCACAGGGCTCCAGGCCATGCCACAGACACCCAGAATGCCTTCCACTGGCATGCAGGCTCAGCCAGGAAACCTTCGTGTCATCTACATCAGCAG
Organism: Clarias buthupogon; assembly: GCA_030014345.1. Taxonomy (NCBI): domain Eukaryota; kingdom Metazoa; phylum Chordata; class Actinopteri; order Siluriformes; family Clariidae; genus Clarias; species Clarias buthupogon. The sequence goes on from JAQMYK010000007.1 coordinate 2,620,601, forward strand.
TTCCAGCGATTCATCATGCTAATATTATTCATTCCTGCTGACCACATTAGCGGGATACCTTGGTTATTTATAAATGGATGCATGCAGGCAGCTCATCCCGCTGGAAAACTTCTGTAACTAGATGATGCAAATATAATGTAAGAAACTGAAAATTAAACGGTGACTCAGGGTAAAACGATGTAGTGGCAGGTTTCCTTTGTAAGCAGTGCCTCTGCTGTACTGGTGCTGATAGATGTGCTAGATACAGTACAGTACATGCGAAACACTTCAGTAGTTCATAGTGTTGACTTTCTTTGAAGATAATGATGACTGAACTGCACTGCTGATTGATTTAGCCATTGATTATGCTCAGAGCCTTTGTGTCAACACCACTGCGTTAATACACAAGAACACACTTGCAGTGCCGGATATGACATCCTTTTGTGTGTGGGTGTAAAGTCCCCAGGGCCCCGTTACTGTAGAGCTGAGCGAGGAAGGATGAGCATGGCAGGGGGTCAGGCCTCTCTCTGAAAGGCCTTAATTGGAAGACCTCTGGCTCCACACCTTTTTGTACTGCTTATTCAATACCCACACCTTATACACCAACCCACCCCCCTGCAAATCACCCCCTCCACACATAGACACACACATGCACATGCGCACACACAAATGAAGACAAAGCACAAATGACCAAGCTAATTAAAAGGGTGAAAGAACAGTCAGTGATCAGATGAGGTGAGCCTGGGTGTGAGATCTGGCTCGGGTCATTTTGTCAGAAGAACACGGACACGGAATCGTAGATCAACCAAGGATTGAGAGAAAGAGAGAGAGAAAACAAAACATTATTGTACATTGATTGCGTTTGTGCAAAAATAGAAGAAAAACATGCTTTTATTGGCATGTTTATGTTTCGTTTATTCCAGTACAAACAGCGCTGATTTCCACTCATCTTATCCAAAAAAAGAAAACGGATACAAAGAATTAAAGACACGCAGCTAACGCCATCGTCGCTTCGTCTGCAGTGTAAATCCGGCCGTCAGTAACACAAATAAAACACTGACACACAGCAGTCTAGACATCAGACTCAGTTTCTTCATAATTAAATTCATATTTGCCTTCTGACACAAATTTCCTGTCGTCTCTAAGAAACACACTTGAGAGAACTCCAGTAATAATAAATGAAGCCGCTGACCCTCAGTATAAAATCTGATCAGCGGTGCGCTGTGGCCTGAGAGTGAAGGAGAGCTGTCGGAATCGAGGCCAGCTTCTGTGCTGATTTGGTGCCTGGGCTTGGCAACACATCACTGAGCACTGAGAGCACACACACACACACACACACACGCACATACAGACACATACACACGGGCATACGCACGCACACACACACAGGCATGCACATACAGATGCGCACACACACACACACACACACACACACACACACACACACACACACACACACAAACTCCCACATATTCTTACACACCAGATACACATACCCACAATGACTCACTCAGAAAGATTCTCACACAAGCACACGCACATACATACACACAGTTACAAGCACATGAACACACAAACACATGCACACCAGACACGCATAGGTAGACACGTACACACGCAGACACGCACACGAAGACACACACACACATACAATGTATCTGACTAGAGATAGATCTTGTAATACCTGACCTCTGACCAGGAAAGGACCAAAAAAAATAATATTTCACACGGGAAACTCATCCGACAAACAATGACTATACATGAGTGTACTGAGGTGCATCAGAAACTATACACATTACTATACTGAGAAGTAACAGTGACTATGCACATTACTGTACCGAGGAATAACAATAACATACTGTTA
>JAQMYK010000007.1:2850283-2861239 GCA_030014345.1 Clarias buthupogon
ACATTGGCCAGTGAGCAAAAAAGTTATTGTCAAGCCCTGGGACACACATATGTTTAGTCCCAATCCCGTGATTTCTGGTCACATTGTGTGCATGGAAATGCCCTTATTTTCACTATTAACATAGCTCTGGTTTTTACTGTCTGTTTTTTACCATGCATCTTTACTAATCTTTATTTTTTTCTGACTATATTTCTCCTACGAAGTTGAAGGTTTCAGCACCGTCCTCCCCGGCTTTAATAATATGTTGGACAGCACTTAAACCAATTCCATCAAACATCTACTGTATGGATAATCCGTATGTTATGTTAATTCATCGTGTTATCAGTTACGTGTCTTGTACGTACATGACACTACAATCGTTCCTCGGGCAATTCCACCCTCAAGTTCATTGATCAAGTGGTGTACGTTTCTATTTGGATCTGCTCAGCGATTTACTACAAATTGGTGAAAATTTCCCGAGACAAAACAAAACAATTATAGCTTGATGCGTATCAAGGAAACACGCTTGTTTTCATATTAGCTTCTTGAAAAATCTAATCAACAACCTGGAATGAACTAAACATTCGTATCACTCTTAATGACATTCCGAGGAGTTGGGTGTGAAACACATGTAATATGCATTTATGCAAATGTCTGAATGGGAATTATTTCTTGAATACGTTTAAAGGCCAAGATTAGCATACAGAGTCATAATTAACTGTTTACAACTCGGCTCCCCTTGAGCTTACCCAAACAGGGTTTTTTCCCTTTTCCTTTTTTGCACCATACAAGTCAGTCAAAACTTGCCTTTCCAATTAACCGTACTACGGAAGTGCGTTTTTCTATAGACACAGCTTCTGACGCTTCCCTGACTTATTTGAACTAGAGCTGGTCCGGGGAGCAGGAACGTTCTGGAGGAAAAACCGACAGTCTCCGTCTAACCTTTTCCTCCGTCTCCCTGGTGGCAAAGGGTGGTGGAAGTTACCCTGATTAGTTTACAGTCTAGTCACAAATCAGCATAATAAAGATTGCGACATGAGAATGGGATCTAACGTTCTCATAGCTAGTGCCTTCAAAACCTCCGGAACTGCTAAAACCTTGCTCTCCTGCAGCATCCAGCTGTGCTGCAGCTCTTTCTCGAGATCGAGTACATCATAGCCCCCTCCGGGTGTACTCACCTCCTGGCTAGGGCTGTAAGAGTGTTAAAAAAAAATAAAATTGGATTTTAATCCTACAACCCAGTATCAGAGTTTTCAGCCTAACAGTGTGTCTGGTTTCAATGGACTAAGGTTAAGAGAACAGAACCTTTTAAAATAGGCTTGTTAGGCATGTATCTAGTACTGTTTCTTGATTTTTACTCGGTGTAGTAGGCGCAATCAGAATTATTGTCACTCTTGGGGAAGATGGATTTTAAAAGGTGGGAATTTTTGTAGTTAATTTTCTTGAAGACATAATGAGAGAAAAAAAAATTCCAAAAAAAATTTTATTAATAAAAATATAGACCTGAAAACATTCATATGCACATTTAGGACAATAATTAAGAAGGGAATTAAATGTAGCAAATCTGCTTGGAAGACCTTTTCCTTCCATGCACAGTGAGACGGATAAAGAAATTTCTCCATGGATCACAGTTGGAGACCATTATTGCATTTTGGGGTCACCGATTCTCCCAGTCCACAATTATACGCCACTTCCATGCCTACAAAGGATTAGCCAGAAGAAAGCCTTTTCTTTTATCTAACCGCAAACATAAGCATGTGGAGTTCACTAGACGATACCGGAACTGGCTTGTGGAGTCAGATAAGACAAAAAAAGAAAGAAATATATATAAAGCTTTTGGGACACAACGATCAAGGTAGGTTTGTTGTAAGAAAGCAGGATGGTGATACAGACTTACAGACTTAATGATGTCGTGCTTTTCCTCCAAAGACCCTGGGAACATTAGTAGGATACACGGGACCGCGGAGTCCGCAAGGTACCGAGATATTTTTTAATGAAAATCCGTCGGCTTCTGCCGAGAAGCTACATGTTTAATGAGCACAGAAAAGATTGGCCTTTTGACATGACCATCCCAGTCCCCTGACCTAACCCCTGATGAAAACCCGTGAGCTTTACCGAAGAGCAGAGGCCACAAAGAGAGGACACATGACCCTGGAGGGTCTGGAGAGATTCTGTAATGAGGAGTGTCTCAGATAACCCCGCTCTGTATTCTCCGATCTCATCAAGCGCTACAGGAGCAGACTTGCTACTGTTATGTTGGGGAGGAAGAATGCAGATGTGGAAGATTTTTATGCATCTGGAACAAGGGTACCAATAATTTTGCAAACTGGATTTTTTAAAAAAAAAAGGTATCTTTTGGTTAATTGGCAGTATTTCAAATTTTATTAGTTCGGATCCACAAGGTAAGATATATTCATTAGATTGGTTTGCTGAATGTAGATAATTATCGATTTTATACGTTTATAAATTAAACAACAACTTTTGGTTGTTTAAGCAGCGTGTTACAAAAATATCATAAATCATAAAGCTGAGATAGACTTCATTCTCCAGATTCACAGATGGTAAGTTTCAAAACGTATACGTTCATCTTAGCGTCTTGGAGACAGCGGCTCGGAATCGCTTTAGGTGTTGACCTCTGATCCCGAGTCCCTACGTGTCACCAGCCGAAGGAACTCACGCTCTCGAACGTGTTGCTGAAGGCGGAAACGGGAACGTGGCTGATTGGACCCCTGTTAGCTGGAAAGCACCTTTGTTGTTTCTCGGTGTCTGTTTGTTTCGTGCGTTCCCGCTTTGCCGCTTGTCATACTCACATGGTGACGGAAGACGAGCTCTCTCTGGTGTTTGTAATTATCCCAAACTTCTCTGCGCCCCGCTACGTAAAGGAAAAAAAAAAAGAAAAGAAAAAAAAGTGCAGGAGCTCAGGAGAAAAAAAGCGTGCTTGTTTGTTTGACTTGTTTCTCTTTCCTTCTTTCTTTCTTTTATTGTGCGTATCAAAGTGCTTCACCGAGTACGATGTATAACTTTTAGCTGGTTGTTTGTAAAGCGTGTTGTTAGTTAGTTACAGCCTAAAAAAAACATGTTTTTTTCATATCTGATTTCTTTAACACAAAATATTAGAGTTAAGAGGAAGTACAAGAAAGAAAGAAAGAAAGAAAGAAAGAAAGAAAGAAAAAAGAAGAAAAGTTGCTTTTTTTAGCCCAGCGTTTAACACCCAGATCGTATGAACCCAGGCTTGCTAAGACCCGTCTTATTCCTGTAAGAGACAATTTGAGGGCTTTTGTGTAAATCTGAATGTTTGTGTAAAAGGCATGAAATCACATTAACCGCTTTAACAAGGAAGCCTGAAAAGACTCTCGAGCCGTGTGCGAATTCTTCCCACGTCTGCGGCGAGGAGTGACACAGCCGGCGTGAGCTCAAACTGGGCCGGCTTCTCAGCGTGAATCTGCTAGCAGAGCAAGACCACTGTCTCGCAGCACACAGGAAGTCTTCTACCGCTGCTCTCTGGCCCCATTAGTACACGGGCACGGTAGGTGAAGCTCCAAAACCACATTCATTATTCATGTGCGCCCAGGCAAAGGCCCTGATAAATTCTCACTTTAAGTGACAATGAGTGACAGATCCTGTTTTTCTCTCTCTCTCTCTCCCTTTCTCTTTCACACACACACACACATACACACACTCTCTTTCTTTCTCTCTCTCTTCACGATGCACTGGCCAAAGGTCTTGCCCGATCCTCGGCTAATGACCAGCATGATGTATGTTCGATGGAGCGGCGATCCGGCTTTCTTTGGAAGCTTCCAGCGCAAACTCCTCATTAGCTCGGACACACAGGGTTAAGGCCGGAGGAGAAGGATGGAGGGGGGTTGGGGGGGGGAGAAGGTGGCTTTGCCAGGTGATGGAGCAAACTGAGGGCTGAGGGAGGGAGAACTATTTAATAATGCGGAAAATATGATAGCTTTCATTCTCCTGCTCCCTCTGGAAAGACAGACACAGACAGACAGATGGACGGACGGATGGACAGAGACAAATAGACAGACAGACAGACAGACAGACCACCAGCAAAGGGAATTTTCTCCTGAAGCCTTGAATTTTGAATTGTCATTTAAAAAGCAAAATAGTTGCCGGCTTTAACTACTCGTGTGTATTTATTTATTTCTTTTTTTGGTAAATTATTTATGTTGGAGCATATTATTCAGTAGCTATTATGAATTATTTAGTAACTACAGTGAAACTAATAGTGCAGGTTATATACTAGAAGACAAATCCTAGAGAAGGGATTAAAGATTTTCCATTATTATTATTATTATCATTCGTTGTAGGGTCAGTGCAGGGCGCCTGGAGCCTTTCTCAGGCATGTACACCCTGGATGCGGTGTCAACCCATCATAGGGTACAAGCACACACACAATCATACATTTTGGACAATTTGCAAACCCCAATCCACCTACTGTGCATGTCTTTGGACTGGACTGTAGAAGGAAACCCACCAAGCACCTGGAGAACATGCAAACTCCACCAACACCAGACCAGAGGTCAGATTCGAACCCGCGACCCTCATTTATACAGTAGCTATAAGATCACTTGCACCGCAATTAACACAAGCAACGACGTTGCCACAAAGACCCTAACGCATAACATTAAACCTCATTCCCTTTTTCAATTTTCTCAATGTACATCTGAAACCGCGCTGTGACGTCCTGAACGCGCTGAAACTCCCACCGGTTTCAGACTCGCAGCAGGGAAAAGGAAGGAGCTGCCAGACAGCGAGAGAGCTGTTCCGTCATCACAAGAGTGAAGAACAGGACATGACTGCAGAACTGCGTGCGCTAGATGAATCCGCGCCCAGTGTGCGGCCAACTTTGAGAACCGCGTCTCTAAATCCACGTCCGCAACCTCTCTAGGGAAAACATATGCATAGCATGAAAAGTATTTATTTAACCTTCCTCCCTTCGTGAACGTGACTAAACATTCCAGTTGTTCACCGTTTGAACGTGACGGCACCGAACAGCGCCTCGATCCGGAGACAAGATAGCGTTAATAAAGACGCTAATCGGTGCTGTGCGACGTTAAGATCTGCTTTCTGATCTACGCGGAAGGGGCTGCGCGATCCGGACAGCTTATTGTGATTATGCTACTAGACTCTGCGAGTGTGATATGACTTGCAATATGGTAAAGCAATCTGCTGAACCTGTGATGTGTCAGGTGTAAACACCAGCTTGCATTAATTTGAGCGAAACTCGTTCTTTTTTTTTGGGATCACGCCAAAGCCACGCTTTCTCGCCATCCACGGAGGAAACCGCTCGTAGGCCTCATTTGAATATTCTGCATTATGAAAGGACAATATGCTGAGTAACGAGCGATATAACAATGCGGCGGCGTCTCCACTCCAACGATCCAGTGAATAATTTCCTGTAATTCTCACGTGCATGTATATTGTACTTCTTTTTTTCTTCTTCTTGTTTTTGTGCCTGAAACTTTTTGGATTATAGCTCCAGCTGTTCAATGCTGTATAGACCTTACTAAACAAGTGCATAGTATAACATGAGATATGTCGCAGCGGGCCATTATAGGAGTTATAAAGGGCACACGTATCCATCCAGTAAATGTGCGGAGGGGAAAAAAAGGCCATAGATCCTCATTAGGCTGCTGAGTCTCCTTGCTCTACTACATCACTTGATGCGCGGGCTCTTCACAAATCCCGGAGGACAGTCTAGGGAGCTTACGTAGCCACATTGAACAATAGCACCACCTCTTTCTTTAAATTGCTCCGTTTGTCTGCGGCGGTTGAGGCAGGCGGGCGGGCGGGCGAGCGGCACAGGCCGGGTACGAATGTTCCATAGCGCAGATTTTCAAAGATGTTGATTGTTTCCGTTTGTTCCGGAGCTGAAGAAGTTGTCTCCTGATGATACTGTATTGCGGCAAATAATTAAAAGCTGGAGTGTAGCATCACGCTGCGTTAGTGCCGCAGCGGCTTAGTGTGACCTGCCGCGACTACAGATGCATGAAATATCAATTACATACAATACAGTACACATGAAATATACAGTAAAAGGCATACGAATGTGTGTGTGTCAGGTGAAGTTGACATCGAGTGAAGTGAAAGAAGTGAACCTGGTGGATGATGCTTGATGGATGTGTGTCTCCTGACGCAGCTATGCTACAGTAGCGTCTGTGATCTGCTGTTTGCTCAGCGAAAATGATAATACAACCCCGAGAAAAGGGTGTAAGGTGTAAGCAGTATGTGTGTGTGTGTGTGTGTGTGTTGTGATTAAAACGAGATATCTGAATCAAACCGCATGCTTTACGAACGCTAGGCCCCGTCGTATTTCTCTCTCATTATGTCTGTGTCTCGTCCATTGTTCTCCTCCACCTCTGCAGCGGTATTGACAGTGGGACACCTGGCAGCGGTCAGCTCTGTTCACGAGTTATGTTCGATATCAGCTCCACATGAAACGGACCTGGTCTGGTTGCTGTCAAACGAATGCCTCGCATCCTTGTATCCCTTGATCTGGAATTTTAATTGCAAGCTGTAGTTTTTGTCTCTCGCTCTCTCTCGCTCTCGCTCTCTCTCTCTCACACACACAGACGCAGACCCAAAACGCAGCGAGGATATATTTCAAAGCAAAGCTTTTGAACAGGTGTCCTTGGTTTCCAGGTTCTGGCAGACCGCTATGCTGCTTCATTTTCCCATTCTGCCAGTACACAATGACGTGTGTTTGTTACGTTAATTCGACACCGCGGTCTCGAAGCCAGTGTCATGGCAACCTCGGCTGCTACTCCGACTCCAACGGTGGTAGGAAGTGAAATACACCAGGATGAACTCTCAGTCATGGAAACCTTTCATAGGTTATATAATCTGACGTTATACCATATACCATTCCATCCTTCTGATAATAATGTCACAAAACATGAATCAAATGTTACACCTGGTACATGTTTTATTTTACAGCTACAGGTTTTTGAATACGGCTCAGGGTTCGAGAGTCTTAATAAACTAGTTCATATTTATCTCGCTCTCTCTGTTCTCATGTACGTACGTGATTTCTATTACTCAGGAATTTATTTTGCCATTACAAAGAGAGCTCACAAAAGTAAACCATGTGATGTATTGGCACCACGTCCAGGGTGTACCCCGCCTCGTACCCTAAGTCTCCTGGGATAGGCTCCAGCCCCCTCCCACGACCCTGTAGACAGGATAAAGCGGTTTAGACGATGAGTAAGTGAGTGAGCGAGTAAACCAGGAGAATAAGAACAGGAGTGGAGAGACACTTGGGATGGGAGTCAGAGACAGCAAGCGGAGAAATGGTTGCAGACTGCCATCCAGTGGTCACGTGCATCAACACAAACTGAACTTATCCCATGATGCAAATTTTGATTATAACTCACTGGACAAACTGAATAAGAGTGTAATGGAGCAGGGTCAGAAGCTTGACAACAAGCACTGGGGGGACAGGGATAGCTCGGTGATTAAGATGTTGGATTGCTGACCAGGAGGTCCTCAGTTTGAACCCCTGACATTTTCTAGCATTTTCCAGACACCCTTATCCAGAGTAACTTACATTTTCGTTGCATTATACATCTGAGCATGTATAATCCTCAGATATATATAATGCAACAAATTTGATGGTTAAGGAACTTACTCAAGGGCACAACAGTGACAACCTGATGGTGATGGGGTTTGAGCCTGAGAGCTTCTGATCCATAGTGCAAAGCTTTAACCACTCTGCACCCTGACGTCGCCGGGTTGCCACTGTTGGACCTTCGAGCAAGGTTCTTCACCCACAAGTGCTCAGATACAATCGGGCGCTGAACTGGCAACCCGACCCCATAATTAACTTTAACACATGCGACATATATATATATATCCGTTACCCGATGTGCTGGGCGCTACGTAGACGGACCAACCATTATTGCTTACTAAGTATAGAATAATAATCGAGTATGAAGGCTACACTCGGTTATGTTTTGTGCATCAGATTTGAATGTACAGTAAATTCTTCTAGTCATTTAGACGTGATGCATCAGACCTCCAACATGTCATCTAACAATTTTTACTTGAGCTACTGTACTGGGGTACGGTATACTGTAAGCCTGACCGGTTAGATGGCGTTTTGGGGATTCCCACATGGAAAACTGGAAAGGGAACAGTGACAAGGTTACGTTCCAGAATCGGAAACACAGCCCAGACCAATATGTCGTAAATCCATGTTGTTTTAAGGTCCAGTCTCTATCATGGGAAGTAAAAAAAAGAATAAGATGGGTTAAATGTATGGAATCATTTTAGCTTAACTTTACTTTTACATTTAGAAATGTACAGGAAGTGTACGAGTATGAGTCGAGCCTGCACACACAGAGACAGGAACATTGTGCTCTTACAAAGCTGGAGAGCTGCAGAAGGAAGCGAAACTCTCGCCTCAGCCTATGATGTCACTGTTTCTCTTCTTGCAAACGATGTCTGCCTCGAACACCATCATATAGTACAACAGACTTTGCACGCAAACGCTGCAAAGGCAGGGTGGGGCTGTAGTCACATGACCCAAATTACTGTAAAGCAGAACACTGAATGAGAAGTTTGTGAAAAGTTTGATTTTCTGAAATTTCCCAGTTAAAATCAGTTCCAAAAATTTCCTCATCTTTCTTAATTTTTTTTTAAACTTTTTTTTCTTTCTTCTTCTTCTGCATTCTAAATTTGGATCATGAAAATATTCTGGCAGGTTCATGCAAACCCACACTGAATATGTTCCTGTTTCCCACACGACATGCCAGCAGGCTTTGGTATTTCCTGTGTATGGTAGATTTATAGCTTCTTCAGAACGCTACTGACTCTCAAACATACAGGAAGTGCACACGGAGTGGGGGAACGCTCTCAAAACGCATTTTATGCTGGTGTGGTTTATAGGTGTGCGAGTTTATTAGAGGAGATCAAAGACTCATCATCTTACAGATGTTTTGATAAGTGTTTCTGCTTCAAAGTCTAGACATTTTAACATATACAGTATAAATGTTTTCCTTTGTACACATGCATGTACATATGCACACGTGTGTATATATATATATATATACAGGACCAATCATAAGTTTGGACACCCCTTCTAATTTCATGATATTTCCTGATTTTTCTTTCTTCCTTTTATTTCTTTTATTGATTTTCTTTTCTTTCTTCATTCAAAATACGCAAATCATCTCCTTTGAACAGTTGATATTGAGATGTATCTGCTACTTGATCTGTATGATCTGGAAAGCCTTCATAACGGCTCTGCTGGTTGTTAATTGGTGATTTCTGAGGCTGGTGACTCTAAATGAACTTCTCCTCTGCAGTAGAGAAAAGTTTCAGTCTTGCTTCCCTTGGAAGGTCTTCATGAGAGATCAGTTTCATCATGGTGCTTGATGGGTTTTGCAAATGCACATGACAATACTGCTCTTGCAAGAACAACAGCTGGCCTTTGTTTCTTAAAATAACAACTGACACTTGTTGTCATTGTTGCTATTTAATGACCCAATGCCATATGTGTTGTTTCATGGTTTTGAAAAAAAAAAAAATTCTAAAATGTAGAAAATAAAACACTGAATTAGAAGGTGTGTCCAAACTTTTGACTGGTACTGTATATAACATGCTGGTGCTAGATACCACACCTAACCCCCCATCCCCCACCACCACCACCCGAGCGTCTTATGGCGTGACGCCCTGTGGGGCCAGAGCTGCTCCAGTGACACAAAGGGAACCTACACACTGTTTTAATAAAAGCAGTGAACAGCTCAGCTAGTTTGCAAAGAAAAGCCTCTACAATACTGACTGAATAAAAATATATCAGGACTATCGTTAGGAATGTAAAATACACTTCTTTTTTTTTCAGGGAGGAAAATTGTTGTATGTTGCTGCAGCTGAATTCCAGTAAAGCTGAAATGTTTCATTAATGTTGATGTAAATAGTTTTTCCACCACGCTGATGCAGGCATGACTATTTAAAACTTGCCTCACCTATTTTTGCATTACTGAAGCAGTAGTAAATGCAGCTAGCTCGCGAGCTAATTGTGATTGCATCTGACAGTCAACATCACGATGTTGTACAGAGACGAGGTGTGTACATAGTATAGGAAGTATATACAGTAGTATATATACTAGCTATATATAGCAGCAGTAACTTGGTTGGAATGAACTTTTGCCTGGTAGTGTACTTTGAGACACACACACGCACACACACACACACACACATGCAAGGAAGGCAGAATCATGCACGAGCTACTGCAACAAGGGGTAATGAGAAATAGTTGAGACTAATTAACCATCATGACTATGTATGTAAAGTCAAGGGGACAACGCCGCATGAGGTGTAGCGATTATGCAGAATAACACGGGACAGAATTAGGGCAGGTGTGACAGAGCCCTCTTAAAACATGCTGAAGCCTGCTGGAGGCCTGGAGTGCAGGAACAGCTCTGTGTATATTCACTTCTGAAGTTTCTCTAAAAAATGGCCAATTCATGAGTCTTGGGTTGGATTTAAAGCTTTTTGAAAAGAAATAGTCAGTCTATTGATTTTCTTTCCTGTTCTTCATGCTCATGTCCTCCTTAGGTAAGAATGCCTACTCACACTTTCTCTATTACGTACAGTAAGATTGATGACTTTGTTGTTGGACCAATATATGGTCGAGTAGGTGAGTTCATTTCAATCATTTGATTTTCTCCTTCAGCGTTCATGAAGTTCCATCACCAGGATCACCTGTGGCCCAAAATGTCTATAAATTATCTGACGTCAAAACACAGTTTTCCCAGCTTGCAAGTCAGATTTCAAAATAGGTTTTCTCAGTGCATTAATAGTGGAAGTAGTTTAAAATTCTTACCCAGAGGTGGAAAGAGTAATAAAATTTTGTACTTAAGTAAAAAGTACTGTTACTTTAGTGATATTTTACTGAAGTACAAGTAAAGTTACCCTTATAAAAATCTACTCAAGTAAAAGTAAAAAGTAGCTCATTAAAAATTT
>JAQMYK010000007.1:3070118-3081422 GCA_030014345.1 Clarias buthupogon
TATATATGTTTTAGATATATATATATATATATATATATATATATATATATATATATATATATATATATATATTCATCATACATTTTAGTGTATATTTTAGTTACGCTGGTTATTAGACCTTATATCAAATGTATATTTACACTAAAAATGTCTCCATTTAAATAAACATCCAGACGAGTTTACTTTGTAGTGGTTTTAATGGTTTTATTGTCATTTCGCCAGCTATAATTATAATTTAATGATCATTACAGTCACGCTTCTGTAAACGTTTAGTCATAATACTTTTGAAGTGCTGAGTGAGGAGAGTGCACAGATTGCGCTCGGGGCTTCACAGAGACCCGGTGAAGCGGAGTGCGTTGATGCTGGTAGCTAAACACTAGCAGCGTGGCTATCACAGTAACATGACTATGATTATGAAATTTGATAAAGGTTTGCTCTCAGTAGAGAGTTAGCAGGTATAAAGTTTTATAATGTAAACACTATTAATAATAATAATACACGCTCATGTAATTGTCAGTAGGCCTTGTTTTGATGCTTTGTTTGTAAGTGAATCAGACTGTGAGCCAGCGTTCGCCTTCGTCTCGCTCGTTGTTGAAAATAAAAAACGACTGAAAAACAAGAGAATTCCCTCTACACACACACACACACACACACACACACACACACACACACACACACACACATGTGGGAGAAAAACAGCTCTTCCGACACCTGTTTTCCAGATTTGAATACTACCCCTTTTTCCTTTATTGCATGCTCCTATTTATCCATAACTCCCCGTTTGCATTATTTTTTCCGATTAGTTGTTTATATGCACATGTCGAGCTGCTCATTAACCGAAGCCAGCGCACTTACTGTACCCCTGCAGCGTCGAGTTTCAATTTGGAGCTCGCTGTTCAGTTTGGAGCCTTTTGTCCGTAATGAAACGTAACGGTCACATGGCTCTTCACCACGCTATTAGCACTTAGACCTCTATCGCTGCCTCGTCGGTAGAATGGGACGGACTCAATTCAGCGTGGATTAGCATTGTGTCCCGGCTCACTGCTATTATACGCTATTATACTGATAATTGTGGTTGAACTTTGCCTTCCGCGGTGCTGGATAACCCTCGTGTTGCGGTGACCGGCCCACGCTCTTACTCTGGATGATTACTTCACACGGCCCTTGTTAAAAGGTCCTGGGCTGTAGGTGTACGATTTGACATTAGCGAACAGCAATGGAGGTGTAATTAGCGACGCTCTCATAGAGGCGCAATTTCCAAATCGCGCACCGAAAACAAACCATTTCTCAGTGCGTGCTCGTGACGCTAATTAGCGCCGTACTCGTAGCGTTATTGTCATACACGAGAAAGAAAGACTTGAGGCTTGTAGATGAATGAGAGGATCCTGACCCGGGTCAACAGGCTTTCACAGGCCGTAGATTTGGAGCGAAACGGTGCAGCAGCCTCCTGCTAACAGATCAGAGACAAAGTTAAGGTCGTCCTATCTGGTGGAGATTATAATGCACGCGCTAATATTTAATGGTTTTTATGGAACCCAGACTAATGCAGTAAAATTTACTGCTTTACTTGATACACGGTTTCCTGGTAGGTGACGAGTCATTTATCATAAATCACAGTTTAATGAGATTTGATTATTACTGATTATTTTTATCAGTCACACTGATATCAAACAAAATATGCAAAATATGGGATGTTTTATATATATATTTTATATTTCCTGTATATTACACGTACTTGAAAACCCAATACATACATATACAGTATGTTCAGTATGCCATAGCACCGAGTTTCTCTTTTTAAACACCGTAAGTGACATCTTAACATTATTATATGTGAACTATAAAGTAATTAGTGATATCTAAATACGGCAAGTTTAATCTAATTAATTAAATGAATTATTATCATAATGCTGCTTTAAACGTTTTTGTATTAATGATCAAAGCGTCACTTTTTCAAATCATTATTTTGTCATCGGTAATAGTAGTCTTAAAATGAAAAAAAAAAAAAAAAGGAATAATGTAACAGTATTCATATTTATACTGTTTTAAAAATGTTTGTTTGTTTGTTTATGAATATTATCACAGTGCCAAAACAAATAATTTGTTGCTTTTTTAAGGATAGATGTAAATCTCTTAGTGGTGCTTATCCTCATCTCTATACTGTTCAAAAAAGAAAATGTTTGTTTGTTTGTTTGTTTGTTTGTTTGTTTGTAAATATCATTATCACAGTGCCAAAACAAATAATTTTTCGCTATTTTCTTGCTTTTTAAGGATAGGTGTAAATCTGTAAGTGGTGCTTATCCTCATCTACAGTATACTGTTAAAAAAATATTTCTTTGTTTTTTGTTTGTTTGTAAATATTATTATCACGGTGCCAAAACAAATGATTTGTGCTAATTTCTTGCTTCTATGGAGAGATGTAAATCTGTAAGTGTGCTTGAAAACACAGCTAGTTGGCATAGACTTTAGATGTGTGTGTGTGTTTGTGTGTGTGTGTGTGTGTGTGTGTGTGTGATTTATTAATAATAATAATAATAATAATAATAATAATAATAAAAAGAAATATAAATCACAAAATAACTTTGTCAAACACGAGTTGAGAAACGCGTCTCGCCCTTGTCTACCCGGCGGCCGTAGTGGATGTCAGTAGACGTTTCATCTGAAGTGTTCGAGGGGAAAAATAATCTGTCACTGACTTTTGTTTGTACTCGATGCTTAACATCCTCAGGAGCGCGCTAATGACAAAGCCGCAGGTAGTGTTTAATAAACAGCGGAAAACGCCAGCGAATATGAGGCTTGTCAGAGGATCTGGGGAACTGCAAGGCCACTATAAATACACCTTCATCTGCGTCACTATTATTAGCCTCCTAAGAACAAAAGAAATTCCCTTGTAATAGAGTCGGCTCTGCGAGGAAAAAAAAAAAAAAAAACGTCCGCCAAACGTTTAAAGATTCGGTTTCCATAAGGTGGACTTAGTTACAGCGCTCATAAATATTTGTTCCTGAATGGCCCTCTCTAAATAGAGCTCCCCATTGTGTTCAAATGAATAAAAGAGAGAGAGAGACAGAGAGCTCACATACTACATCGGTTAGTTCATAGACTTATGGGGAAAAAAAGTCCAACTCTATAATAATAATAATAATAATAATAATAATAATAATAATGAGTTAATGGATGTGCGTGTGATTTACTAATAGTATAATATGCTTAAAGGATGACGTTTAAGATCTTTTTTCTTTTTTTATTCTATGAATAACAACTAATTTCATGATTATTATACCATAAACAGAATATCATTTACACTTATACGATGCACATTGTATAAAGTAGTTTACATTAATCATACACAATGACTCAATTCAAAACCTATGCATTGGTGTACATGTGTGTGTGTGTGTGTGTGTGTGTGTGTGTGCCGAATGCGTGAGCTGGGCACAGAGAGGAGGAGAAGGGGAAACAGATGCACTCATTCCTTGTTGTCAGAGCCGTGCGTGCCTGTCTTCTCCCGGCCCCGCTGTTAGCACTCGACGTGGGGAGTGATTCACGTCCACCGAGAGATCGGCCTTTTCATTCTCATCCCCCTGCCATTGTTTAATAGATAGGATGCATGCGCTGCACTTTTCCTCGCTACACAATAGGACCAAAAATACGCAGATTCGCCACGCTATATACAGTACGTTTCACTATTATTATTATTATTATCGTTATGATGATTATTATTATTATTATTATTGTCACGTTATTCCACTCACTCATCAGTTCCCAGCGTTAAAAGGTAAACTTCATCACGGCGCGAATGAACTCGTTAGCTGTATATTTAGTCCTTCCAGCTGATAAAAGTCAGCCATGCAAGGCTTACAGTTCCTCAACATGTGGTGCACATATTTATTTTTACCTGTTCATGGCTGCTTGGGGACGGTCCAGATATTTTTTTCTCTTTCCTTCTTCACAGTGAAGTGAATGACAATACCAGGCGCAGCGTCATGCAGGCCATGCAGGAGTGCATTACGGCCTTGTTCTTTACGTTTTGGTTTGTGCTTATTGCAAAAGCAGCTGCACAGAAGTAAAGAGAAGGCAAGAGACGAGACGAGACGAGACGAGACGGGTTCAGTGATTAATTCAGCTAGTTTCTCACCTGCTGAGAGCACTCGGATAGGCGCGGCCTCTAATCGGACCGGACGTTTGATTTAATCAGGTGCAATTAGCTAATTAGTCAGAGTATTTCTATCGACCTTAAACACACTTGATTGAACGGAAGCTAAACGTCGTTGTTACACCTGATTCACTGTTCGTAATCGCACGCACTTATTTGTTTGTTTTTGTTTTTCTTCCCCTTTGCTATTTGGATTTGTCTGAATAATGCATCGCGCATCGCTAGCTGACTGTATAGATTTCGCTGTCCATTAATATTACATGAATTTACTTTTGTAGAAATGCACCCCCCCCCCCCCCCGCACCTCCCTCCATTGCCTGACACGGACAATTTTAGGAGTGTGGGTTAGAGAGACTATAATTTCCGACAGAACCCATATCTACAGGAATTAATAAGGCGTTGCAGATGCGATCTGTGAACTTGAAGGCGATTTATATCGTGCCCTTTCTCCTGATGTACACCCATACACACACACACACGCACACACACACACACACACACAAAACATCCGGTAACGGTGCAGGTCAGTCGCTGACAAACAGCCCGGTAACTACGCGCGGGCGCAGATTTGTAATGGCGTCCCCGGTCCATTGCATTTGAATTATCCCAGCAGGATCCTGCGTTGCTTTACATTACAGGGGGGCCGCAGCAGCGCGGATGAACAAGGCACCAAGGGCAGGAGTGCATGCTGAAGGACAGAGGGGGGAAACAGGTGGGAGGTTAATGGCCCCTGGACCGGATCCACCGAGCATTCAGACTTGATATATGGGCTCTGGGCCTGGTCGCGGGCGTAAGCTTTCAAAGATATATTATTTCATTTGAGGAGCAGCGTTCTCATATCCCACATTTGTCCACTGATAGATGATATCCCCGTGCTCACCGGCAGCCACGATTTGATCTGGCGTGTGAGTTTTTGTAAGGCATGCTCCCGTACATATTTCTCTATCTTTCTCTCTTTCTCTTTTATCCATCAGTGAAAATGTCTCTCTGCAGGTTTATTGATTAGTAGGTCTATTTTTTTCTCTCTCTATATATCTATATATCAGGAAGACCGGAAGCGAGCTGTGAATCATAAATGAAACAGTATTTGTATATATGAATTCCTTGATGAATTAAACACCACTGGAATGCACTGCAGAATAATTATAATAATAATAATAGAAAAAGACAATGCAGATGTTTTAATATTACATGAAGTCTGTGTTTATGGTCAGTACACATCATTTTATCGATCGTTCAGCCTGGTGAAGTAAAGCGCTCGCTTGCCCGGTGATGACCGCAGTGTCCCAGTGAAACAGCCGAGCGCAGAGCTCGGGTGTCTCTAAAACATCCCCGGAAAGCTGCCGGCGCGCCTCGGAGACTTGAGGGAGGAAGTGTGTGCACTTGTTAAAAGAAAAGATTTAGGGTCCGAACTCCCCGCAGGGCCGTTGGAGCGACTCTAGAGATGAACCCCAGCGGGCGGACAGGGGTCTGCTGCTCCACTTGTTGCTTTGATGAAGGATGAAAGCTTGTCGTCCAGGTTCTCGAAACAGAGTCGTCCACCTTGTTCCTGTCATAGCTGTGGCTCGGAGACGCCACGGAACCAGTACGATACGATTCATGTTGTTTAATGGGTTTTGATTGAAAGGGATTTAGATTTAGCGTCTAGATCAAGATCTTGATCAGGATTATAACGTAGAAGGTTCATGCTTGATGTAGTTTTGGCTTACAATTCGACAGTCCTGCATGACGAGGACACGTTTCGAGACACGTTCACTAAAAGACGCTGTCGAAAACGTCGTGCAAATAATACGATTCTGGCTTCTTTGGAGTTCTGAGGTCCCTGTGGCCTGACGGCAGCTCTGCTATTTTCAGACTAAAGTTCATAAGAGCGACAATAAAAATGCCACTCAGATGTCTCGATAATTTGTCCCTTCTCCAGCCACCCAAATACCACCTGACATATGGCACACTAATGTGCGCCGCACTCACGAAGACCCCGCAGGCTTACACCTGTTCTTACTGACGGGTTCAAAAATGAAGCTATAAAATATGAAAAGTATTAAAAAAAAAAGAAATTTAGTACTCTGGGACTCGGCTGATATAAAACAGGCGCATTAATGTATCTTTTTATTTCTTAAACCTGTTCAGACCTGGTGGCTCTGTTCGTTTTTTTTATTTATTTTTTTACGCTGCTCGCAACAGCCTTTTCACAATTTGCAAAAAAATTGTCCCACTTTTTTTTTTCCCTCGTTCCTCCGGCGCGCCTCACTGATTAATTATCAGCTTGTAATAGGCGCAGGTCCGAGGCTGACAGCCTCTGTCCGCCGCCTCTCTCTATCTGTCAGCAGTTGTCTTCAACGTCTATTTTTGCCCTCTATTCTGGACGTGCTGAAAGGGGCCAAAGACAATAGATAAGTGTGCTGCTCGGAAAGACTGGCATGCGGTTTAGGCTTACACTTATATTTAACCGGCGTGCATGCAGGCTCGGATTTGCGTTCTGCCGAATTGCTATGCGAGTTTCAGCTGTGTGGTGTTATGCAGAGTTAAGACAAGGCGGGAGCTGCGGGGACCTCAGAAAGGAGAGGACAAAGAGAGGCCACCTGTTTATTATAGGGTTATAAATCACTGCTTTTTTTTCCTTTTTTTTTTTTCTTAGTCACTCAAGTTCAGACTTTTGGATGGAGTTTGGGACGTTGGCACGGGACTTTCTTAACCGTTTCCATGCACAATATTCAGAGTATACGGGGACATTTTTAAGTTATTTGAAGTGCATTCTTGCTTTATGACAAAAGTGTGTTTCATGATTTCTAAAGGCCTTTCTAAAGGCGACCTATTGTGCAAAATGACGTGGTAGTCATGAGTAGACATTCAGAAGGTTCTCCAGTGTGCGTGTGTGTGTGTGTGTGTGTGTGTGTGTGTGTGTGTTTGTGTGCATAAAAAGTAATTTTTCCATTTTCGTATCGGTCTGTGTCTTTAAACAAGGCATATCGATTTTCATCCCTAATGTGACATCATATAAGCTAAGCCCGCCCCCTGGCTTGGAAAGAGGCGTATCTTAACCATAAGTCTTTTACAGAGCTTTTAGAGCTGTGTGACCCCATGTCAACTCAATTTGTAAAATATGGGACCTTTAAAGCTCAAAACAGACAGATATGAGCATGATGCAGTGACGATGGCTACCAACTTGTGATTTAAATGGTGAGAGTGTTTGTAACGCTTTCTATATGAGGAGCTCTGGACTCAAGTACAATACTTGTAGCTGAAACAACATTATCATCACCCATCTTGTAATTACACCACAATGATTGATGGACAGAAAAGTCAACAGGATCCATGATTTTAGCCTTTCATTACTAATACATTACTAATGCGCATATTATGCATTATAGAATATATATAAAATGCATGTGTGCCTTAAAAAAAAGAACAGCATGAAAGGGATTCACTGGAGGAGAAAAGTATGCAGAAGAACACGTGCACAAAGCCATCACGCCGGCACTCGGACTGTCCGGCTGAATAATACAGGAGTCCCGGTCGGTCCGCATCAGTTCCCCTCCCCCCAGCCAATCAGCAGTCATTTCCTTCTGTCCATCAACATGTCACACGAAAGTAATAAATATCGATAGGCAATAAAGACTCCCATAAATTGAAAAGAAAAAAAAATCGAGGGAAAACTCTATATGGGAAATAAAATCAAATGAAAATGTGGCGGTCAGTCTGAGCGTGGGAGCGCGCGGGTGTGTTTGTGTGTTCTAGATTGAGCACCGGCGCTCGATCGATAGTCAGTCGATGCTCTGCACAGAACTCATTTTGAATTTGGAGAGCATTATTTTCTCACTGCGCTCTCCAAGGCAGGAGGTGGGGTGCAGAAGTGCAGAGGTAGAGAGAGAGTGTGTGTGTTCGTGTGTGCATGTGTGTGTGTGTGTGTTCGGTTGTACTTCAGGGAGCTCATGCTCCCTTGACTTCATGTATATTAGGAGACTAATGTTCAGCTGAATAATTGATAAGACTCTGTTCTGTTTTTGATAATTAGTTGATGGATTCTTTGCTTTAAACTCTCTGATTCACAGGAAAAGACTTTGAGAGCCATTAAATATATATCTATATAGATATGTGTGTTTTTTTTTTTTTTTTTTTTTTTTAGATATCTGATTCCTTTTTTTCAATTATAATTTAGTGTTATGAGCACGCCGTACAGGAACGACACTGCTCAAGGCCTCAGATGTGCTTCTTATGTACATCTCTGTGCGATGCAACTGAACGCAAATACTGGACAAATTTGAAGTATATATCTTAAGAATCTAAATAAAAGTTATTAATATTAATAACAGGGTTCCTTTGCTAAATATTAGTAATTCAACTTTGCATTCATTTTGCAAACTGAAATGTTGTATTTATGTATTTATTAATTATGTATTTATTAAATTACATCCAGAAATATAATATTTCATAGGAATATATATATAGGTTTTAATTTATTTTAGTTGTAATAATAATGATAAAACAAATTAGGTTTTATAATTGTGCATTTTTTAAATTTGATTAAAAATGTGAAATAAGAATATATAAAATAAATAATAGTAAACTATTATTGGTTGAAATTTTACATTTTAATTTAATAAAAAAATTGTTTTCTTTATCAAAAATTATAAATAAGAATATATTATAATGAATAATATTAAACTATTATAGGTGTTAATAATGTAATAATGATAAACAAAAATAGAAAAATATTGAATTTCTAAAGTGTTTTTTAATTAAAATTGAGAAATAAGAATATATATTATAATAAATAATTGTATTCATTAATAATTGTTTAAAATAACTTTTATTGGTTTTAATTTAATTTCTTTAAATATTTTTTTATCCAAATATAATTTTTATTATTTACTAGAAATAAGAATATATTATAACATATGATATTAAACTATTATAGATTGTAATTTATCTCAGTTGTAGTAGTAATAATAATAATAATAATAATAATAGAAAAAATTAGAATTTTTGTTTTATTTCCCAAGTTTTTTTTTTCTTCTCAAAAATGAGAAATAAGATCAAATTAACATTTATAAATGTGTCAGTCACACACACTGATGAAGTTTGGTCTTGGCCAATCCAACATTATATTATATACACCACTGCAGCTGTTGTTTAATTCCATACTACACCGTCATATCGTTCTGCCTGTGTAAGCCGCTTTACACACACACACACACACACACAGGTCACAGGCTATAGATCAGCCTACCGTAAAGCCTTATCTCAGCTCTTCTAGGGGAAACTGCTCTCAGGTCAGCTCATAGCCGAGCAGAGGTTACTACCACTGTTTATTGTTTTCTGGCTGCTATAGCATGAAGGCGGGCGCTGGAGGCCACGATCGAACGCAGTGGGTTTTACAGGTCAGGGGTCAGTCTGACGAGTCTGTTAATGTGGTCAGCGTGGGAACTGATCAATCTCCTTGCTTCTGAGATGGAGCCAGTATGAGATTAACAACGGAGCAGACATGGAGACCTGGTGCCGAAGTATGAGCATCGGTTGTTATATTTTCTCCGTTCCTTTTATAAGAATGAAAATAACATTATTATTATTATTATCATACACGCTTGTTTTCTTTTTCACTGCACTGAAACTGTTTGCACTGGACACGTTTACGGTATGTACTGTAGCGTGCACCAAAACCACGGGCCCCTAACTACAGCTGCTCAAAGCTGATCCCTATGTCATCATTTGTTAACCGTCAGCTGCTCTCACATCATCTGAGTTAAGCTGTGGTGTTCCGTCGACTTTACGAGCGTCCGTATATATAAAAAAAATTAAAATAATAAAGCGCTGCTTTTCAGCACATGACTTTCTGAATATCGGGCTCGTCAAAAAGTCAAACAGAGTGAGATCTCAGGATAGTTTCTCCACAGACGACTCTGGGTATGGAGAAATGTGAACCCTGTGACGGGTGTCCGCCTGCTGCTCAAAGTCCCAGCGTGCTTATCACCTCGGGCTGTGGACGCAGGGGAGCAAACAGAGGCCCTGCCATGATAAACATGCAGAGAGATTTCCACTGGATCAGGGAAAACGAGAGGGCACGTGAACATTCAGTCCTGAGCATCTGCAGCATTGCACCAAAGACGTGTGTATTTCTGCTCAATACTACATTTGAGACGGGAGAACTACATGTATACAATGTATTGTTATTATGATCTCATATATATTTATATATATATATATATATACACATACAATGGGTTTTCACGTCACGAGACTCTGAGCTGCAGTAAAACGTTTGAACGTTTGAATTTGGAGAGCATTATTTTCTCACTGCGCTCTCCAAGGCAGGAGGTGGGGTGCAGAAGTGCAGAGGTAGAGAGGCCTAATCCTTGGAACTTGACGCCAACTTGCGGAAGAGACACATCTGTCCGTGGGAACTGTACACACAATCATTCACCAACACATTACAGGAACTCAGCTGGGAGTTATTACCACATCCCCCATACAGTCCTGACCTCAATCCAAACCATTTCCACATATCTGGGAGTTCCTGGGAGGCCAGGGTTTCATTTACATTTGATCTAGTTTTGTAAATTCGTGCCTTTTTATCTACATCAGTGCTGGGGTTTGAACCTGGCACCTTCTGATCAGTAGCCCAATGCCTCAACCACCGAGCTTCTATGTAAAGTCCAATATACTGTAGGCTCTGGAGTACTGAGAAAACTTTCTACCTGGATGGTGTCCAAACACTAGTGAAACACTGGGATAAGTGCATTAGTGTAGAAGGGGATCGTATAGAGAAAAAAAGGGAGTTTTTATTCTCATAAGTGTCCTGTTATTCTGCACAGTCAAAAGTCCCGGTTTGGCTTGAACGCCCTTATTCACAGTTTTAAAAAAAAATGTATAGTGAAGTACAGATTAAGAGAACACCATTAATCTGAACGACATCCACTCACCATGACAAAATTAATTTGCGTCGTACGGAGCAAGGGAAGTGCGCGTGGACGGCAGCGGCGGACGAACAGATGTCCACCGAAGATGACTCGAAGCTCCTGCGCCTTTCCTACAGTCTCATTGAAGTGACTTCAAACCCCACCCGTAGGTTTCCCCAGCAGCCACACTAATCCACATCCAAGAAGTCAAAAGGATTCATGTGCCGTTCCCTTCCCCCCCCCCCCTCCTCCTCC
>JAQMYK010000007.1:3085083-3102665 GCA_030014345.1 Clarias buthupogon
ATATATTTATTTATTTATTTATTTTTTTTTTTTTTGACAACATATATGCAAAACAAACGGACATGCCATATGAAGGAACAAGAACACACGATAAAACTCAACATAAAAGGAAAAGCAGAATCATGGCTTAATTTATATATACACACATTAACAAATAGGTAAAAGCATGTAAAAAATTTTAAACGTCTTACCACTTTCAGAAATATTCCAAACCAATCCCCAGCCTCTCCTGCTGGAAGTTCAATTATAAAGAATAGGAAAATGTATAATTTATCCCCGACCTGGTAAAGAATTTACTAAAAAGAAATGAAAGGCTTTTCTATCCTTTGATCATGTAAGTTTGATCCCGCAACTTTGGTTACGTTGAAACAGGTTTAATGTAAAAAATGCATTTGAATCATTATTCTACAAATCCATGCGAGGACAACCGACTGACTCACACATTAAATAATTCCTTACCTGGACAAGTGTGATGGGCGTAAACAGAGATAACTGTCAGCTAAATGTTCAAAATAATGATGAGTTTAGTTGGGTTAAATGTCTTCACAAACACCACCACCACAGGTCACGAGGACATAAGAGGGAATGGATGTAGGGGAAGTTCTTGTAGCTGATTACTTTATTCAACGCATTGTAGCTAGTTACAGAAGCTGTTCAAGTGAAACCGGGACTCGTGGTGACATTTCTTTATGGCTTAAACCCGAAAACATCAGGCTGTAACTGTCGGTGAATGATCGTGTGTACAGTTCTCACAAACACCGCTTGTACATTACAGGAACTCTGTTGTGAGTTATTGCAACGTCCCCCGTACAGTCCTGACCTCGCTCCAAGCCATTTACACATGTTTGGTTCGATAAAGGAGTTCTTGGGAGGCGCTTCAGAAGTGAACCAGGCAGTCAGGCACACTGAGAAAACTTTCTGCCTAGTGCTCTGTATCCAAGCACTAGTGAAACACTGTGATAAGTGCATTAGTGTATCAGGAGAGTATGTAGAGAAATGTTATTCTGTACAATCAAAAGTCCCGGTTTGACTTGAACGCTCCTCGTTATTTAACCTTATTATACTTAGTTATAGTACTCAGGTTACTGTAATTAGTTACTTTGTTAAATTTATAATAGTTAGTTACATTTTATAGTTTCTTTTAGCTATTTAATTGAATCCAGTTTTTATAACTACTGTAGTTACTTTATTTAAGGTTACTTTACTGTTAATCTTACTTTAGTTAATTACTTCAAACAAGTTATTGTAGGTAGCTATGTTAAGGTTATTGTAGCTGGCTACTTTATTCAAATTATTGTAGCTAATGTTTTTGTTTGAATCATTGTAGCTCGAATTCATTGTAACTATTTATTTTAAGTTATTGTAGCTAGTTACTTTACCTGTTATTGTAGCTAGTTAACTATACAGTAGCTACAAGGTTAAGGTGCAAAAAAAAGAAAAAATATTCCAAAGTATTATCAAGAAGTATCAAGAAGTATTATCATATTTTAGATACTGTTTACTCATTCATTCATTAAATGACTTTGTGATTCTTATTTATGTTACCTCGTTTGTTATTTTATTTATCTTATTTATGTGAATTTAGTAACAAATACTGTAGAATTTCGTACAAGTACAACTTTGTGTAGAATTACACAATTTAGGTGTAAATTATGAACATAGACATCATTTTAGATAGATAGATATATAGATAGATAGATAGAGTACTTTATTAATCTCAAAGGGAAACTGTATTGTATTTTAATATCATAAATTAGTTTTTCATTGATATAAAACTATATTTTTTGTGAAATTTTGCAAACAAATCACAATTTTTATTTTCCTCTCATGAACTTGCATGATTTTTAGCATATGAACATTAAAGTTCAAGTCTTTCATTCTTTCTTTATCTATCTTGAAAGTACAGGAGAACATGCATATACAGACACATTACTTGTATCCAGGATTAAAAACAGATACATCGCAGCCTTAGCCAAAAGTCAAGGAAATATAATCCCATTCCAGAGGAGGTAAATGATGCCCACTTTGCTCATCTTCTGTTTTTCTGTTTTTAGGTTGATGACCAAATGAAACTCCTCCAAAACTGCTGGAGCGAACTCCTCATCCTTGACCACATTTTCCGGCAGGTGATGCACACCAAGGAGGGCTCCATCCTGCTGGTAACAGGGCAACAGGTGCGTTGCAGTTCCTCTAACCGTTTCTCTTACCTGATCACGTTTGCATCTACACTCCTCCTCCTCTTCCTCCTCTTCCTCCCTGTAGAGCTCATCAGGCATCTCGTCAGTGTGGATCAACGCCCTTTAAAGTCCTATCGACTGGCCATGTCTGTGCAGTCACTACTCCATTAAAAATAGATTACACTTATAGGTATGAGTTAATGTGATCAGAATAATCAATCGTGCATTTCTTATCAAGTCAGCAGAGCCCGAATAAATAAAACAGCTGGTTAAGCATGCGTGAGCCATCGCGCTCCGTGAGAGGAAGAGAGAGGAGAGGGAAGAAGCTGTGATTTACTTTGCTGGTCTCTGAGGAACATCAGTGGGTGGATGCCTCAGGCTTTTGCTCAAGTTCTCAACACAGGGGGTCCTTTCATTCCATATAGAACAGACACACACACACACACACACATACACATGCACATGTTTAAATTGCTCATTAGAACTAGATTATTGCCAGCAGAATGCAAAATTTTTATTCCTGATTTTTTGAGGGAAAGAAACATTTGTTGAACAGACTCACACAACATTACTGTAGTATTGAGAATAGCGTTACACAATCCGACGGAAACTAGACGAGTTGAATTTCTGCATGAGGAGGTTAAACGTGAGACTTTCTACCGCGACACAAGGCGAGTTTGTCACCACTGGATCGTCAGCGGTGTATTTCTGGCTGTGTGGCAAGAACGACAGCGTCGTCTCCGAACAGCTACGTGAATCCCTCAGCAGTAAATGAATAATACGCGAGTGATTCGGTTTATTTAAAAGATTTATTATTTCAGTTGTTCACTTTTAGAAATTTCAGATTTTTGTCCTCTCATAAAAAAGCCCTTTTAAACGCAGAGCATTTCAGCCATTTATTTTTTTGCATTATTAAATATATACAGTATACATAGAGTGAGACTCAGGATTGCGCAATATATGTCTCCAAAAAGATGTGTGATGAACTGAGTTTTATTTCATTTTAATCCACTATACCAACCTGACTGAGCAAAAAGAATGATATAATATAAAAAATGGTCACACATGCAAAGAAACAGCACAGATACACAAGATCACGTGTTCTTATGGCTGTTTTTTGGTTGTTGTTTTCTTTCGGTTATTCTTTTTTTGTTTGTTGTTGACCAAAAAAAATTAGTAATAATAATAATAATAATAATAATAATAATATGAGCATTTGGTAAAAACTCCAACGTGAGTCCCATATTCCCGTAGCAGTAAAATTTACGTGTTATATTTACATCACTCAGATACCTGGGAATTTTTGTGTCTTCAGTTCAGATTTTTTTTGGGGGGGTTGAAAGTTTTTTGCCGTAGTTTTTTTCCCCCACGGTGATGGATTTTACATGACCGTAAATGTTTTTACTCTCATTTTACCTTGAAGGCACAATGTAGGACACAAAGGTCAAAGGCGAGATGAGGAAGGATCATGATGAGGAACAACAAATAAGAAACGATTGGTTGTGACAAATTATTTGTGATCAAGTATTTAAATACTTTACAATTTAAATATTCGTCGGACATCAAATTTGGGCAATTTTAATTTTGTGAAATAAAGTTTAAAACTCCTAGAACTCAAGCGGCACAGATCCGTGCCGGCAACACAGCATAGGGAAATGACGATAAAAATGTTTTTTTAAAACATATTATATGTGCCTATATGAAAGCCACCTTGCCTGTGATTGTTTCGTGATGTGTTGCTTCAAACTATGTATTTGTATTTGGGTTTTTGGATAGAAAGAACGAAAGTTACCATTACTTTTACAATGTGTAGATTTTACCAGAATATGGGAATGATGTCATAGAACTCTCAAAATGTACTATTTATTATAATAATAATTATTATTTTATTTTATTTTATTTTTTGGTCATGGAAACAACCGGGAACTACCATAAAAACACATGATTGTGTGTATCTGTGCTAATTCTTTTGCCTGTGTGACCTTTTTTTTTTTTTTTTTTTTTTTTTACTCAGTCATGTTTATATAATTGGTTAAAATGAAATAAAACATGGATGATCATATTGTATATTCAGCTTGTGCTGAAATAAAGGATAAGTCACTTTATACTGCACAACACTGAGCCCTATATACAGCATTTTTAAATAAAATAATAATTCACACATAGATTTGCTTTTTAAGTGGAAAATGATCAAGTTTGAATTACTGCTTCATTAATTTTCCCATTAAAGGTGCACGGTTTAACATTACTGGTCCTGCGCGTCCGGTTATTGTATTACTCTACACACGAGCGTATTTTCCCCTTGGAAGTGGATCGTGTCTTTCAGCCTCGCTGTGAGTGTGAGCGATCCCGGTGTTCAGTGGGTTCTGTGTGGACAGCGGTCTCTCCGCGCTGTGTTCTGAGGGCTGACTGAGAGCAACAGGGTGCGAGCGGGAGGCTGAGGCTCATTTGCATGTTTTGTCTAATGAACAGCTGGTGTTGAAGGAGCCTGTGGGGAGAGAAACAGAAAACACGTGTCCTATTGCGTCCTATTATTCTACAGCAGGCTAAGACTGACAGCCAGGTCACTCACTCACACACACACACACACACACACACACACACACACACACACACATGTATGCCCTTCCTACAAATTTTAAACATAGCTTCAGTGTTTGTTTGTTCAGAGGGTCTTATAATCCTACCACCACCATGCATACAGTGGTTTTATCATTTTAGCTGAATTTATTTATTTATTTAAATTTTATTTAAAAAAAAAAAAAAAAAATTTGTCTTCCTTCCTCTTAATGTTATCCAAAATATAGTTACACATTTTCTGGGAATTCCATACTTAAAACAGTTTTCTTTCGCTTCTGAACGTGCTTTATTTGTGAGCCACATGTTACGCTGCTAGACGGAAGGACTGGTTTGAATTCTCCAGACCGGACATTCATCATATTTACACGATAAATAAATTACGGCCCAGCTACGTTTTTTTTTTTTTTTTTTTTTTTTTTTTTTTTAATTGCAAATCTAGCTCCGAGGGAGCCCGCCCTGCTCTTAGGAGGCTGACCGTCTACCCACCTCCAGAAACCCTGGCACAGTCAATTATGGTAATGAATTGTCAATAAATATAAAAATTTAATATGGCCTGCTTACAATGAGTGGCAGCTAAGAACTTGCCTCCAAGACAAATTTGCTGCTGCTGCAGATATTAAGAGCACCTGAAAGGGGAGGGCCGGGCCCGCTAGCCTGGGGGACCTGCCTGCCTGCATGCTTGTGCATCTCCAGACCCCCCCCACCACCACCCCCGCTCCCGTCTTTGTCTGGAGCGACGGAGCAAGGGTCCAACAGTCCGCACGCTGGGGATGAAGAGAAACGTGCTGCTCTTCCCCTGTTTATTTTGATGTTGATTACCATTCCACCCTCACTCCTGTGCACTGTCCCTGCTGTGTTCACAACACACACACACACACACACACACACACACACACACACACAATACTGCCTCTGCTCGTACATACAGTAGGTCTGCGTAGGAAAGATATCGGATATTCATGCGCTTTCAACTATGTTACTTCTTCCTGTCTCTCTCTCATCTCATTCTTCCCCCCCAGGTCTCGCAAGAATCAATCCTGTTCTTTAGGCTTCATCAACAGCTCTTCATGTTTCACGCCGGTTTCTTCTAGCCGTCAGACGAAAGTCTGAATCCGAAATCACAATGCCGCGTGCCGGAGACGCATGTTTCCACACATCACTTACCACCGCAATCTGTTTTTTCGTGCTCTTCCCCCTCCAGGTGGATTACGCGCTGATCGCGTCCCAGGCTGGGGCCACACTCAACAACCTCCTGAGCCGGGCGCAGGAGCTGGTGAGCAAGCTGCGCTCCCTTCAGCTGGATCAGAGGGAGTTCGTCTGCCTCAAATTCCTGGTGCTGTTCAGCTTAGGTGAGTGGGGAAAAGACTCGCAGGAGAGCTCGCTCCCAAATAAATCGCAGGGACGGATGTGTCCTCCGTGCCGATAAGCATCTGATAAGCTTTATTCGTTTCACTACCTCGGACTCGCTGCCTGGTTGGAGAGGTCACACGTTAAGTAGCCAAGTCCTGCTCTTGATCTTTATGATACAAAGAGTCAAACAGTTTTCAGGAACGATCACATGTGAGGAGCTGCGATTAATCCTCGGTAATGTCCTATTGCTCGGATCGGGTTTCTCTTAGAGCTCTTATAACTCTGAAAACTTTTTAGCATTTTAACCATTACTTGTTTGTTTTTTGTTTTTTTCAGAGTTTTATTTCATTTTAATCAACTATACAAACACGGGGGAAAGAAATTATGAGTCACACAGGCAAAGAACTAGCACAGATACACATGATCACATGTTTTAATTGTTGTTTTCGGGTTGTTTCGATGACCAAAAATAAATAAATAAATAATAATAATAATAATAACTCTCATTTTAAGAGTTCTACATTTTTACGACATATTCTGGTAGTGGAACAAATTTACATAATATAAAAGTAATGATAACTTTTATCCTACTTGACGTATCTGAAAACCCAAATACAGAGTTTGACGTCTGAAGTCTCCACGTTAAGACACTCCGGCAAGACTTCCATATGAGCACATTTACTCTATATATAGTTATAAGTTTTAAGGCTTTAGTTTTAAAAGGTTTAGCAGTACGTTTCTTAGCCGGGATTTGTTTTAACTTCTTAATAAAAGTGCATTGATGAGGGTTTGGTCACCGCAGGCCAACAAATGTGTACAAGCATTGAAACTGAAAGTTTCAAGTCTTCCATCTATCCCATCCATCTAAGAAACCCTGATAGTCCAACTGTAGGCCAATGGTGACCTGTGTATTGTAGTTTATTCACATTTTTACAACCGTGGTAGGACCTTCAGTCAACACGCCAGGCAATTTGGGAACGCCGGTTAACACGCCTAATCTGCATGTCTTTGGACTGTGAAACCGGAGTAACAGCAAAAACTCCATGAACACAGGCAGACCGTAAGGCGGGAATCGAACCCGGAACCCTGTCACGGCTGCCTTCCTTTAAGTTAAAGTCCTTTAAGTTAAAGTCTCATGAAGTTAAATAAGGGTTTAAGGGGCAAAGTGTGGCCGAGGATTACATTCTTTAGTACATGGAACTATATGAGTTTTATGAAGATGAAAAGCACAAACAGATTTATTTATTTATTTATTTATTTATTTATTTATTTATGTATTTATGTATTTAGAGTAGCTTTCCTTCTTTCTGTTTTTACCATCTACTGACAAAAAGGGGATTTTTTAAATTGAAGCTTTAATATTCTTCTTCTTATTATTATTATTATTATTATTAATAATAATAATACCAAGAAACACTACTTGGCTAGATATTTGTGTTATTATCAATATATTTACATCTTCATAATGGACAATATCATAGTATAAATTTGAGTTCCTAGAAAGAAACACTTGATGGTTAAAGCAATCAAGAAAGAAAGAAAGATTTAAATCCATAAACAACTCAGTTTTCAAACCTTTTTTTTTTTTTTACCTCCGACAACACCCATGAATAAGTATACTAAAGTTGTACAACTGCACAATGTTTTTGTTCCACACTTCAAGTACCGATTCAGTTCGAACGCTCGATCCGTCTATTCCTAGATTCATCTGCAGTCTTTTAAGTTAGAATTTTTGCTTATTACATCAATTTAACACTATTATGTCATTCTGTCCAAGACGTCACCCGACACTATCAAACCCTAACCTGGCTAGGTCTATGGCTTTTTATATGTTTTTTTTATTTTTTATTTTTGTTTTTTATTCACATTAGGAAAATACTGAAATATTGATGCAGCGTCAACAGCATTATCATATCACTCTTGTCTCTCAATTCATAAAACAGAAAGAAACAGACAGACTGTTTGTCGAAGGGCTTGTGTGTGTTTGCTTTGCCCTCAGTTTTGTTTTTTTCCCCACCCGCCCCGGCCCGCTTTTGAGCCGCGTTTGCTTTCGAGCCGCTCCACATCCACATCCCCGCGCTTAACAAAGCAACAGAAAGGTGGTGAAGCTGCCGTGAGTTCAGCCGTCTCAGCCTTATGGGGTTTGTGTGTGTGTTAGAGAGGGTGTGTGTGTGTTTGATATGGTTAGTGGTGGTGGTGGTGGTGTTGTTGTTGTTGTTGTGTGGCAGAGGTTTTAGCTGGCAGGGGGATGGGTTTCGAGTCTAAATAATTTGGCGGAAACATCATCCATAATAAAAGACTCACCTGAGGGAAGTGTATCGCCCCCGGCGCTGGCATCAAGCAGCTCGTCAGCCTGACTGTGGGCGAGTAAGAGGCTGGAGATTAGCGCCTGCACTGATTAGAATCATCCTGTGGACAGAGGTGTATAAGCATGTGTGTGTGTGCGTGTGTGTGTGTGTGTTTGTGTGTGTGTGTGTGTGTGTGTGTGATCCTTGCCAGATGCTTTTAAGGTGTTAATTAATCAAAGGTTAATGAAACGAAGCATGAAATTACCCCTTATGAACACTCAGAGCATCCCTTCCTCTCTCTCGGTGTCCGGACGTGGTCAGTTTGGATTGAGGGAACGTTCCGCGTGTCCCTCCGAGCAACAACACGCTGGGATTTCTACAGTACGAAGGCCAGATTTCCGACTTAACGATCTGAAACGGCCTATAAAGGTCAGTTCTACTAGAAAGTTGAATCACATGAATGGCTGAAAAATTCATCAGCTCTTTTTTCAATGTCGGGTTCGGTCGGAATGACCGCACGCTCGGCACAGGAATCGGATCTACTCGTTCCTGGAAGCCCTGCCACTGTTTGTTCACCTCCCATCTCTCCGTGTCAATACTCCATGACAAGTGCCTCTTCTGCTTCCGTCAAGTCTCTCACCTGCTTTTTACAAATGAAGCCTTTTAAAGGAAATCAAAGGCACATTTTCGCCCCGGCTCGACGTGCCATTTCAGACCCATGGCTGTGAGTTGCGGCCGCTTTTATCCGACCCCGTGATCCGTCACCGTCGGTGCGGGGTGGTGGGGTGTGCGAGGGGCTCTTTGTAAAGTTAAGTGTCGATAAAGAGGAGGATGGAGACGGCTTGACCCGGGAGCAGCCATTTGTTTGCACAGATTTGTCGAAAGGAGCGATTGCGCCCGTCCGAACGTCTTCGGCACTCTTTCGAACGGATGGAGTGGTTTTCACTAGAGCTGAAGGCTTTATCAATGGGTAAATAATTGCACCAAGGCCATTGATTTCCTGCGCCGCTGAGGCTGAGCGATGGTGCTGTGTTGGCGGGGGTGAATTGCTCGTCGTGGGGTTTTTGCCAAGACTTTCCACACCTGAGCTGTCACGTGGTCACGTTCTTGGACGCTGGACGGATCGTTTCGGGTGATCAGGGTAGTTTTTGAAATGGAAATTCTTCATAAGAAACTCAAATGATTATATAAATTCACAAAATAATTGAAAGACAATTCAGGACCATTTGCACCAAATAAGGTGAAAATAATACAAAAGTTTTAATTAGATGCCAGTGGTAGGACCTCCAGTCAACATTCACACACTACAGGCAATTTGGGAACGCCAATCAACACCCCTAATCTGCCTGTCTTTGGACTGTGGGTGGAAACCCACCAAGCATGGGAAGACCACGCCAACTCCATGCACACAGACTCCCAATTTGGGAATCGAACCCGGACCCTGGAGTTGCGAGGCGACAGTGCCTCCATAATTGATAATAAAGGCAGGATAAACTTCCGAGCGAATTACTTTAAGCGTTACTAATGCGTTACACAGTTACTTGCGTGTATGTTAGTGTGCATGAAAGAGAAGCTAAAGCAGCAGGTGCATGCTGGATTATGATGGAATTTCAGGATAAAAAGTAAAGCTTGCATTGATTTGCGCTGATTTGCGACAATATGCAGCAGCTCTCGCCGGAACTGGCATTTCCGTTCTTTGCGCACCAGCATTCTCGCTCTCGCTCTCTCTCTCTTTCTCTGTATATATGAATTCATAGTTCAGAGCAAACACATTTATTTGGATTGGATTTGGCTTAAAGGTGAAGAAAAAACATAATAAAGCCTCCAATCAACCCTGAGTGTTCTGATATTTTACAAATCTAGTGGAGTAAAGGCACTAGTGGGCATACACAATGACCCTAATATTCAAGGCTTGTTTGCGCTTGCTTCCTGTCCCTACATTACAAATGCCAGAAAATCAAACGCTTAACCTGGACAACGTCGGCGACGGGCTCTCTGCAAGACGCTGTCCCTATTAGGGAACCCTAAGAGGCTTTCAGACTTTATCAAGCTTTAAAAGCTGCAGAGATCTTCCAAATCCTGCTGTGTGGAGCAACAGTACCGGCTCTAGTCATTAACGCCATATCAGAGGCTGCTATACGCCATTCTACATTTAACCCCTTCTACACCTGGGACCTGCCGATGGGTCTCGGATTACATCCTTACTTTAATTTCTGTAGTATATACAGCACGCACGCACACTATCACTACAGATACAGATAGTTTTGCTGAATGATTATAATAATAATGATTTTAAATTACGTGGGATTAACGAGACGCTCCGATCTGTACACTGCATGAACGTCCGTGCCAGCCTCCTGTTTTTATCCTTTCACACAAAGCGGTTATAAAGCAGATATAAATGGCAAATGCATGCGGTGTACAAGGTGCATCGAGACAAACATTACAGATATGCAAGCAAAATCGATAAGGATTTATCTAAATGTCCGGATTATAGATAAAGATAAGATTGATTCGTTGGCTGGAACATCAATGGGCGGAACTTGTGCAAAATAGTAGCAAATTTCAACAAACATTATAACAAACTCTGTTAAGAAATTTATAATACAATATGTTATAGTGTCTCTATTGTCAACATGGTTGCATGTATATAAGATGTTTATGATATTTATAATGGTGGCGTAGATGTTAGCACTGTAGCCTCGCGCCTCCAGGGTCCGGATTCGATTCCCGCCTTGGGGTTCTGCCTGCTTGGTGGGATTACTCCCGGTTCTCCGGTTTCCTCCCGAAGATATGCAGGTTATGTTAATTGCCGTTCCCGAATTGCCCATGTGTGAATGTTGACTAGAAGTCCTAGCACGGTCGTGGTCACCATTGGTCTCCAAGGTCCCTAGTTGGACTATAGAGGTTCCTACATGGATTGATGGGTGGCTGGATGGATATTTATAATACATATGATTGATTTTTATTATGTTAACATATAGGGAAAAAGTGGCCTTGTTGGTTGGCACTCGCACCTCCAGGGTGTTGGGGGTTCGAATCCCATCTGTGCTCTGAGTTTGCGTGTTCTCTCCATGCTTGGTGGGTTTCCCCCTAAAGTTCAGAGTCATGCATTGTAGGAAAACATCTGATATCTGGTTTGTACCCCACCTTGAGCCAGAAGTTCCCTGAAATACAGTACGTTCCAGGACCCTGCGCCCCTACCCACCGTACACCGCTATGGATAATGGATGGATATTAAAATATGACCTTATGAAGTTTCTAGACTGGAACTTTACTCAAACTCCGCGCTTCATTCCCAGATGATGTGATTTAGAATAGCCCCAGTGAGATCTGTGAAGTCTGTGCTCATATTGCGCTGTCCACCTGTTCTGTGTCCATCTCTCTCTCTCTCTCTCTCTCTCTCTGCCTCTCCGTCTCTTCTGCAGTCTTATTACAAGCTGTCAGTTTATTATAAAACATTAGGAAAGCAGAGGGACACTTGCAGTTACTGTCTTATCGATCGGGGGGGGATAGATTCTGTGATTTAGAGCCCGGCCCTCCCGTATTTCCACATTCTCAGGCTCCTATTAAGGCCTGTGCTTTCCTTTGGCTATTGATGTATCAACATTAACAGTTACAAGCAACTACAGAAAATCAATGGCCATCTTTTATTACCAGCTGCAGGAACCGGTGGCCGGTCGGCGCGTTGCTACTTAGCAGACAAGAGAGCCAGCAACATACTCTCCACATGTCAGCTGTTTCCTAACTGAAACCTGCACTGGAAATATCAATCATATGAGTAGTGGTGGTGTGTTTTCTAGCTGTTTTTACAAAGAAAAATAATAAAAATTGCCCTACGGCCAATCACTTTTCTTGAGGCGTTTGAAACCAGGCTGTATTACAAGCAGCATCTTGTTTACTGCTTTTATTTTTAAATATATACATCAGCATAGAAATGTAGCCAATTATGTAGATATGTTTAATAGATATGTTTAAACCAAAAAAAAAAAAAAAAAAAATGGAAACTCTTTCTGTCCATCATCTGAATTCGAAGGAATGCTTTTAAAGAGAACACGAGCTACACAGTGAGTGCGTCCTTAAAGATTCATGAGACTCGGAGTCCTTCCAGGACAAACACACATAAGCCTTTTGTTTATCCCGATCATTGGGCTGAAGTATATTTTTCACCTTCTCTACAGCAATGCCCTTTTTTTTCCTGCTTTCTCATTTTCTATGCTATTCTGTCTACTTGACATTATACTGTAGCTCTCAGATATCTCACGATGCTTATATCGCATAGATCGGACTCGCGGGTGCAGGACGCAAATGCGGGCGCCCATATAAAACGAAAGCTACGGTCACTGTACAAGCTGCTCTATCGATCAGATCCCGGTCGTTATTTAAACATTGGACGCAAACACATACGGGCGTGTTGCGCAAGCCCTCCCGAGCTCCGTCGCACCTCCGACCCCTCCCCGATCTGAATCGATCCCGTGATAGATTTCACGACTGCCGCGACCGTCCATAAAAGCTTGCAGGTTTCACAAGAGCGGGAAATATGTAGCAGCAGATCATAGACTCTGGCCAGACACCAGGTTAAACGTCCACCCACCGAACAACTGAGCAGACGATACGAGACGAGACACGAGACGACCCTTGTAGAACAAATATTTATTCATTTACCGAGCTCTTCGAGTGCTTGCAAACAAACAAAAACAGACAATGAAATATCTGGTGTACCAGCATTATACTGTAGTAATCTATAATATCAGACCCATATACTGTATATATATTTATATTTTTCCATTTTAATATCGCAATGACACCATGAACGCGAACATACAGGATTATCACCATAGATAAAGGAGGTGTGTCTCCTCTCTTCTCTTTTCTTTTCCGCACTTCTCTCCTCTTCCGCACAGAAGAGTCCTGGCTCGAACACAAGACCTCTGAAACTAGAGACGGTGATTAAACACAAAGACATGACTGAGCCGACAGCTGCTCCGGCCCGCTCTCTTGTCCTTCTATTGCAGTGCTGTAGTATATTTAAGGGAACAAAGCTCTGGAATGCTTGCACTTGTCTTCCCACTGGAAAAAATGCCGCATCATCAGTCTACCTGTAACGTAAAACCACGAGTCCAGAAAGTGCCATGTAGGGCCGAGGGTGGGGGGGGTGGAGGGGGGTTTATGGACTCACTTGTAAATGTGTTCGTTTCAGTCTAGGCGTTTATGGAGCTCCATTTATGGATTGGAACACAATACGTACGCTCGTGGTGAGCTCGTCCCAGTCGGGGCTCTTTTGGTCAGCGGTAGAGTTAATTAAAAAGAAAAAAAAAAGAGTTAATTAATTGTTACATGCATCTTAAAGGTCAAAGCATAGGGTCAGTCAGGATTGAGAGCATATCGGGATAAGGGCCTCGGATAAGGGCTCAACTTGGCAGTGCTGGGACACGAACCCCTGAGCTTCCAATCTTTGGTGGCTTCCACCCACAGAAATACATTCTGTAGTGGATTTAATTAGCTATCCATCCATTATCTGTACTACTTATCCTGGAGGCTATTCCAGGGCACAAAGCAGGGTACGCCGTATATGGGGCGCCAACTGCTCATATTGCACAAGCGCACACGTAATCATACACTACGGACAATTTATTAGCCCACAGCAGGAAAGGAAACCCGCCGAGCATAATGGGGGGAGGGGAGGGGAGGGGTGGGGGTTCGCGTACGGGCAAACTCCATGCATACAGACCAGGGGCGAGAGATTTTCGAACCCCCAGCCCCGGAGGTCTGAGGCTCCCGTGCTCACCAGTAAGCCGAACCGTGCCACCTAATTAGCTGTTAAACCGTTAATATATAAATAGTATTATGTGACGATGTGTGGTGTTACACCATGGCGTAGATAAAATCTGAAATTATACATATTTTCCTCCTTTTATTAGAAGACATGCTGGAAATGTACGGAATGCTAAACGAGCCCGTTTTTGACAGGCAGCTTACAAATATGTCATGTTATATTACCCGAGAGGTGAAAGAGACCAAGAGCTACTCGCACGGTGGAATAAATTAAACTCAAATTTGCACTCCTGGCTTTCATAACATCTTAGCAGCTTAAGTGTTGATTTGGAAATCGAGAGAGAGAGAGAGAGAGAGAATATCTTGGGAGAGATGTGAAGATATCTGTTTCTTTAGTCAGCACAAGCAATGTTCGATAATTAAGCTAGAGCAGGGAATAGAGGGAAAGTGTCTCTTTATGTAAAGGGGTGCGAGGTGGGGATCACATTATGGATTAACTGTCCTTCACTCAGAAAATATACATCCCCAGGCACTCTGGTGAATTATTAATTCATATTCTTCAAAAAAGGCTAAAATAAAAAAACAATATTGATGGGCGGTATCCTTTAATGACCTCATTAGGTTTGTGGTTTGCATTATGGCTGTGGGTTTTTTTTTAGGGGAGGGAAGGGGAGTGCTCCAGGAGTTTAGGGGGATAGTTGACCACTGAATGATTTTCTGTCACTTTATCATAAACAAGAAGATTCTGATCTGCCCCTTTACTCCTGTAGGCATGCAATTAGTGGCTGAGAAGATGGGCAGAATGTAAACCAGACACTCAGGAGGGTTAGACACTGGGATTGAGAAGGAGAGAGCGAGAGAGAGAGAGAGAACATATTCTCTATTCTTCGTGTCGGCCAGCGCGGTACAGGGTGTCCCAAACGTCTCCGTCTGCGTAAGGGAAATGATCACTTCCTGATCCAGCCATGAGAATGATTCCAACATGCTGTTCTTTTATCCTTCTTAAAGACGAAGTCCGGGACTTTTGATTGTGCAGAGCACCAGAACACGGTTACTGTATGAGAGTAAAGACTCCCTTTATTTCTCTATATATAATTAATCACCTGCTACACTAATGCACGTCTCTTAGATGCTTGGATACCATCCGAGTTTTCTCAGTACGCCAGAACCATGATCAGACTGCCTTCTTCAGGTCTGAAACGCCGGCCCCCCGGGAACTCCTTTAATGACCCAAACAAGTGGAAATGGCTTGGAGCGAGGTCAGGACTGTACTCCCAGCCGAGTTCCTGTAATGTGCAAGTGGTGCTGGTTGTGGTGACGATTGTGTGTAC
Source organism: Clarias buthupogon (assembly GCA_030014345.1). NCBI lineage: Eukaryota > Metazoa > Chordata > Actinopteri > Siluriformes > Clariidae > Clarias > Clarias buthupogon. Next base: position 3,100,585 of record JAQMYK010000007.1, read on the forward strand.
AGTTCCTACAGACAGATCCCGAAAATTAGCATCAAGTTAAAAAATCCGTCGATTTTTAAAGGATCCTGTGAATGTTCACGACTGCAGTGGAGTCCGAGCCACCTTGACCTTGTACGGCCTTTTTTAAAGCGTTTGCACCGTTTTCTGTCTTCTGTAAATGTCAATCGCTTTCACGCATCCATTCATAAGAAATTGCATCACAAGTCCCCGTTTGATTTGAACGCCCCTGTATTTGGGTTATATGAAAAAGTCTCAAATTTCCATTATAGACCCTGTATATTATTTGATTAGTATTATGATATGGTGTGTTTTTGTTAATGTTTCATGTTTAGCACCAACTTTCCAACATTGTTTTTAATCTAAAATGAAGTTTAAGGTTGCAACCTGCCCTAACTTCGAGGCCTCCTGCTCCGGCTGAGACAAAGGTTGTCAGACTAATGACATTCCAGATTCGTACTTGATTAAAACTAGTCATCTATACTGAATTTTTAACCAAAATTAATTATGTAACAATTATTCATGGCACATGTAGAGCTTAACAATGTTTAAGTTGGCTCAGTGATGAATAAATAGATGCAAATATTCTTCCCTAGACCTGAGGAAGAAGCAAAGCACCTCATGGCCAGTATTTGTTAAAAAAAATAAAGTGTGTGTGTGGTGGGGCTGATTTTTTTCTAGTGTTTATTTCATCACACCTAAGGCGGTTTCCCCCCCCCCTCACACTCCCCTCGTATTTGCCCCCTCCATGTGGCGAGCAGAGCGGGTTAAACCTCTCCTTGGGCAACGCAGACGTCTCCTCTACCTGCATAACCCAGTGGCGAAGGCCTTAGATTGGACTTAATGTATCCCCAGCTGGAACAGTCCTATTTAATTCACTTTCACAGAAATGGGACACTCTGGGCCTGCCGGTCCCACTGGGGAAGCCGAGGAGAAAGCAGCAGAACCCAGAGCCCTCGTATCATACTGATAATACTGACCAGAAGAAGAAGAGGCAGAAGAGAGGAGGGGGAAAAAAAGACAATCCACTCTTCCTTCTGGCTTTTCATAGCTTATAAGCTGGAAAAAACAAGAGACGATCTCCAGTAATTGATATGCATCATTAAGAGAGAGAGGGAAAGCCACAAAGCAGAAAGAGAAGGAAAAGAAAAGAAAAGTTTGTCCGGATGGCAAAGACGAGCTGCAGGCGAGCGTCTTCCTGCTAATAATGAACAGCTTGTTTCTGTGTTAAAAGCGAGCTGCGTGTTATGATCAGACTGCCAAAAGCGGTGTCCGTACAGTATACACTGTAACTCGCCCCACACTTCATGATATAATCAATATTCCTGCCGCCTCCTGCTTGTATTCTCCCAAAACGAACCTTGTTAAATGGATTCAGGAAAAAATAGAGGTTTTGTAAGGGAATTAGTGAAGCAACACGTGGCATCAGGGATGGATAGATGGATGTAATGATTTTGGGGCAGTAGATAGACAGGAAGTCACGATCACAAACACACATGTTAATGCATTTATCATGGGCAGGGATCACCAGGGATCGTATGATAAAATATCATCAAAATACTTCTGTTCCGGTTTGATTTGTATCATGATTTTGTAAGTATCACGATTTAATAAATTTTGCAATTTGATAAAAAATATATATTTTATTGCTATTTTTAAACCTTTATAAATAGTCACTATTTTTTATTACTTGGTTACTATTGGTTACTTGGTTACTACTGGTTACTTTCAGTTACTTGGATATTTTAGTTACTTGGTTAGTATTGGTTACTTAATTGGTTAATATTTATTATTTGCTTAATATTGGTCACTATCGGCTACTTGGTTACTATTGGTTGTGGTCAGTTACTGTTGCTTACTATCGTTTACTTGGTTACTATTGATTACTTGGCTACTATTAGTTACTTGGTTACTATTGGTTACTGTTGGTTACTTGATTACTATTGGTTACTTGGTTACTATTGATTAATATCGGTTATCTGGTTAATATTGGTTAGTATTGGTTAATATTGGTTACTTGGTTACTATTGGTTACTGTTGGTTACTTGGTTACTATTAGTGACTATTGGTTACTTGGTTACTAT
>JAQMYK010000007.1:3125170-3149092 GCA_030014345.1 Clarias buthupogon
TGCGCGTCTCTTACTGGTATAATCAACATCCATGCACGCGTGTACTGTTTACTATAACACTGTGACCACGTGTGTGTGTGTAAAACATATTTTATTATGTGTCTGCATGCGTGTGTGTACAGGGCGTGTGTAAAGCAAAAGCAAGTCTCATTAGAGAGGTTAAAGATCCATTTTCTCTCTCTCTGCACAAGCCCGCTTCCGGAACAAATTATGCTCGTAATCAAAGGTTCCACTGTATATGTATTATATTATATGTTCTACCCGTGCTCGAATCAGCATTCCCAAATTCCCCGTAGTGTGTGAGTGTGTATGGGCCCTGTGACAGATTGGCACCCCATCCAGGGTGTACCACCACCTCACACCCTAAGTCTCCTGGGATAGGCTCCAGGCCCCTGCAACCCTGTATACACGATGAAGCGGTATAGATGATGAGTGAGTGAGTTGATATTATTGTATTGATATTTGAATGGCAGCTCAGTGGTTAAGGCGTTGGACTACTGATCACAAGGTCTCAGGTTCAAACCCCAGCATCACTGCCACTGTTGGTCCCTTGAGCAAGGCCCTTAACCCTACAATAAGATAAAAGAAAAGCGTCTGCCAAATGCCGTAAATGTAAATAAATGTATGAGCGAGTGTTCTGTGGTGGTCTGGCCTTCTTCCTGCTACGGATTTCGTCACTGGGGTTCAGGTGGCCGACCCAAGTTGTTCACCGTTCTCTTCCTCTCCTCGTTGAAAGATTAGTCGGAGCAAGTGTCCTGTCAGTGATGGCCCCCAAGTCACAGGAAATAACATCAGTGGCTGGCCGAGTCTAACGAGGATGTGAGACGCCCCGATGGCACATTAACGACCGGCCTCAGACGGCCAGCCGCATCTCCAGAACAAAAGAAAGCCCAGCTGCTTTGATGAGAATCGGTTTAAACGAGAGAACAGCAATAACAATAACATGGGCACCACTTCAAAGAAGACCTCATCTGCGCTCGGGTTTGAAAGCGCTCGCTGTTCTTCCTCATAAAAAAAAAAAAACTCCTACTTGTGCGGATGCTATTTTGAGAAAGGTTTGTGAGAATGCTTAACGAGAAGTGAGTGTGATGAACAAGTCAAAAGGTGCGCATTTGGAGAGGAGGAAATGCACTTAAAAAAAAAAGGAAAGAAAAAAACGATCTTCTTGTCCTGTCTGTGCTCTAAACCAGACAGGAGACCTCTCGTATTGTTGGTCAGCAAGTATGACAAAGTAATGCAGGTGTGAAAAAAACTAAATAAAAACACCTCCGCTGCTGAGTAACATGCGTGCGAATCGAGAGATCTCTGCGGGAGAGTGTGTGTGTCTGTGTGTGTGTGTGTGTGTGTGTGTGAAAGGGAGAAAGAGAGAGAAGTCCTGTGTTTGACAGCAGGTCCCAGGTCAGGATGTGTAACCGCACACTGCCAAAACAGGAAGCTCACAACTCCCTTAGTGACTGACACACCCCTGGCTCGCCGGTGGACGTCCACACACAAGTTCAGTAACATTGGTTAACATTCTAATGATTAGATCCGTAATTAAAAACCAGCAAAGACGATATTCCACCCTGCATGTCCTTTTTGAAAGGAAAAAAAAAAAAAAACCCTGAAGGACACACAAGGCCCGAATTATACGCGAGTATGAGGTACTTCTGCGTCAAATGGAATCAATATGTCGAAATTTCAGCAGGGGAGCGATGTAAAAGAATGAAAACGGCAAAGGATGGGCCTGGTGGTGTGGCGTGGTGTATTTTATTTTTTTTGCCGCAGCTGAGAACGATCAGTAGTTGTGTGTCTTGGGATCTGTCGCTCTGTGCTACAACAGCGATTTGTGCAGATCGTTTGTGCGTGTTCCAGTGAAGATCAATTCAACCCCCGGACCCCACTTCAATTTCTCCGCCTCGTCTCGCCTCCCGCGGGACTCCTGTGAACTCGGTCTCCAAGTTCAGCACCTCGGATTGATTCGAGCTTCTTGAAATGCAGCAATTCCGCGTGTGATACCTCCAGTGAAGTCAAAGCATTGCGTTTTCATGACACACACACACACACACACAAAAAAAAATGGATGTGTAGTTACATTAACGCACGAGTCTGGTATAACAAACTCAGTTTAAAATGGAACTTTCTTCTGATTGCCACCAGAGGGCCGGTAACCTCCGGTATTCAATTTGCCTCTTTAATGAATTGGACCTGAACGCACTAACTTGTGGGGTACAATGCGGGGTACATTTTGGATGGGGTGCCAATCCATCCCCAGGCAATTTGTTGGGAATGTACCCGGAGGAAACCCGCTAAACATGCGAGGAACACGCACACACAGACCCCAAGGTGGGAATCGAACCCGCCTCGTACCCTCTGGAGGTACGAGGCGATACATTCAAACTACTTTTTGTTCTGCTGCATCAACCCTATGAACAAGTCATGAGAGTTTAAAGGAAGAAGAAGTCGTACCTGTCGAGTCGTGCGAGTGCCACTAGCCAGACAGCTGAGATCTTCTTTCAGGCTGTCATGGACACACGGGATGGAGAAATGCCCTGTGGAGTATGACAAGGTCACATGATGAGTCAGAGAGGGATGGTCAATAGTCGGAAGAACACACACACACACACACATATACACACATACAGCATACACACAGAGAGCACTCAGGTCAGCCACAATGATTACCAGCATGTGTTTGGAAGATGACAGGAAGTAAGGCCTACAGTATACACACCTTTCTCATCATTAATTGATAATACACTATATTAAATATTTATTCAAACTGATCAGGGCCAAAATGAGCAGGAACACTCAATGCAAGGTTGGGAATGAATTAGTGTTCCATGAATTTATCCATTGCACCATAAACACACATATATATACGTATATATATATACAGTACATACACACATTCACACACACGCATTAACACCTAGGGCCAATTAATGTTTCCAGCCCACCTACTGGTGTTTTCTGGAGATCAGAACATAAAGGAAGTAAAAATCTCATACAAACACAAACACACACACAAAAAAAAAATACTCTGCACAGATCTCAGGGTCGAATTTTGTCGCTGTAAGGAAGCAACTGTGTGTAAAGTCTTAAAATCAGCACAAAAGGCTGGACGTTGCTTCTTCTTGGACCGAAGGGCGCTAGGAGCAAGCCTTCTGATCATGTAGTAGCAGTAAGTCATGATGGGCTTTTCATGTCATGTACAGGGGTGAGATGCTGCTAAGGTTTAAAAAATAATAATAATAAATAAATAAATAAATAAAATCCAATGTGGTTAGGTGTTGGTGTAGAATTCATGCCTTTATAACCTCTAGGCTGGACTCGCTGTGAAGAGTGGAAACAATGTTTTTGTGAGAAGAGTCGAATTATTATCCCGTCTCAGGCAAAGAAAACAACTAAGGAGTTTGATGGAATTGATATAAGAGCCGGCCAAGACATTATTAAACGCTGGATAGGATAGCACTGAATCACCAACCTCGTACAAGAAATGTGGCTGGGAAGAAAAATAAATAAATAAATGATGAATGACGATGCAGGGAGATCATTTAAATGCTTGGTGAAGTTGCATTGTAAAAACAAAATAAATAAATAAATAAATAAATAAATAAATAAATAAATAAATAAAATATTATAAACCAGAGCTACTGTAGTGAAATTAAGAGCATTTCCACACACACACACACACACACACACACACACATACACATACACACAGTGTGATGAGAACTCACACGATTGAGACTAAACAGCTGTGTTGTAATAAGAAAACCACTGGTTAGTTAGTAAATAAAAAAAATAAAAGGCATTAATTTGTATATAGTATAAAGATTGTCTTGCCAGTGCAAGTGCCTCCTTTCTCTCTTTTTTTTTTTTTTTATAGATTTGGCCTCTTTTAACAAAATGACTTTTAATTCTCCTTTAAGACACATTGTTGCGGTTTTCTTGATCAAAATAATAAAATTTTCCTTTTTAGACTGCGACGTACAGTATGATTACGCACGACTTTTTAAAAATGTAGCAGTATAATAACAAGCTCCAAAATATCCTACAATCTGTCCGGCCTACAGAACGAATTAGACAACGAATTTTACAGCAAATATTATTCTTTTAAGCACAACGTACCTGGAAAATCTACTGTTAAAACCAATCAAAGGTTATAGGAATGACACAATCATTCAAATTGAGCCTCGGGAGTGCAAATCGAACAACAACTTAAGGGCCACCAGGTGTGAATGAGTGTGAAACAGTGTATTAATCAGCAGGGTGTAACAATTGATTTTTACTTACTGATCATTCAGTTTGTTTGAATTATTTGGTCTGATTTTAGGAAGTTTTTAGGCACATTCATGTGACTAGTTGTCCATAGATTATACAGTAAGAGACACTGATCTGTAAAGATAGATATTTACAAGGAAATAGTCATAATACAACAAAAAAAAAGTCAAATGGGCCAAATAAAAAAAAGTTTTCTACAAAGCAAAGAAAACAACTAAGGAGACTTGAAAGGATTATTAGAAAACATTTTTGCCAGGGCAGGTTACATAATATAAAAATTTTAAAATAAATTTTTTATGTATCTTCACATTGTCTGCATGGATATAATTAGGTGAATTATTAGTATTTCAATAATGTTGTCCAGGAAGTATATTTGTTTAGTCAACTATTTGGGTTAATCCTCCTTTCTCTCAAGTAAAAGCCCACGTCTGGTGCCTTAATGATGTATAATAATTTATAATTCTGTAAAATGAGATGTTATGATGCTGTGCTTTGTATATTAGGCATCGACATCTGGATTTCTGTAAAACTTCGTGACACTGCCTTCTTTGAATGGCTAAAAAGCCTAATTTGTTCAGATTTGTGTTCCACAAGGCTTCACTAATACTCGAGAGCTCAGCAGATCGTCGTTTCCCACCGCTGAGGGCTGCGTCCCAAACTGGTAGAGTTCTCCGGGTTCACATAAATCTATAATATCTCTGAGGGCTCGCTGGAATGTATATTGTGGCTAAGTGAGATGTACAGTCCACGCAAGTCGGATGTCATGTCGAGTTAAGAACAACACAGGATTTCAGTTCTGGCTGAATAAAACTCACTCGCTTTTGCTTTCAGTCTTCTTGGCAGATTAAACCGAGTCAGAGTGACCGATACTACTGGCATCGATGGTGCTTGCTCCAGTTCCACCAATGCTCAAGGTTAGCCTGGGTAATTTTTCTGATGGCAACATTGAACTATTCATTCTGGCTGGTGTGGATAGAATGGATTCGCGCTAATTACGCTGTTATGTAAACTTGGGTTACCTTGAGAGACATTCCTGTTTTATGATTTTAAAAAATAAAGAATAAGTACAATAAACTATGCGAAGGATTTTTTTAATGCGGCGCTGTCCAGATCAATCGTCAAATTCCTGGAATTATGGTCATGCAAAAAAAAAAAAATGGCTTGTTTAATATGACATTAGTGATTATAATTATGAAATGAACACCTACAGTATGTCTTGATAAAGAAAATCTGAGACTTGTTAAACTGCAGTTTCTACAACTTAATATCCCGTTTAATGGACAATGCCCTATTGTTATCAGTGCATCTCCAATATGATTAGTGATTTTATTAAAACTCTAAAAAGTAAAAAAAAAAAAATCATGATAAAATCTAATATAAATTTATGTTATAATTGTGAAAAATAAAAAAAAAATTAAAAAAAAAAATTCATCAATTAAGTCATGATGAGAATCTCAATAAACATTATAGGTGGAGAAATTTTATGCATTTATAGATGTTAAAAAAAATCAGAAATGAAAAAAAAGTCTTTAAAGTTTTCTGGGCCTCATTTGTTATGTTGGTTGAAAATGCATTTATTCATAAATCATCTGTATGATCATTAACACAAAAGAAATTTGGTATTCATGAAAATCACATTTTAAAAAAATCCTATTTGGGCTCCTGAGTGTGTGTAAATTTATGCGTAAAAAGACAAACTAATTTAAACCTCGGTGGATCTGCTTTAAATCATTGAATCTGCATAGAGCTTTTCAATACAGCTTTTCAATACAGCTGTCTATACACAGTACACTGTTCAGCTCAAATGGTTTACTTCAATTACACAAAACTAAATTAATTTACATTAATCACATTCATTTGAAAAATATTGAATATTTATAATATATAGTAAATATTAAATATACTGTAGTAATATTTAGTAGTACTGTAAATAGTAAATATCTAAAACATAAAGGATAGCAAGTCAAAATAGATCTGTCAATTTACAGAAATCTTAATAATAAGCGTCAGAAGGCTTTTAATGTCAATTACATTCAAATTATGTAGAGTCAATATGTGCGGTGTTGATTTTTTAAGACCTCTGCAATTCGCCCTGGCGTGCTGTTAATCAACTTCTGGTCCACATCCTGACTGATGGCGCAGCCCATTCTTAAACAATCAATGCTTGGGGTTTGCCAGAATTTGTTTTTTTGTTTGTCCACCCGCCTCTTGAGGATTGACCACAAGTTCTCAATGAGATTAAGGTCTGGAGAGTATCCTGGCCATGAACCCAAAATTTCCATTTTTTGTTCCCAGAGCCACTTAGTTATCACTTTTGCCTTATGTTACTCAAGGTGGTCCATCGTGCTGGAAAAGGCATTGTTCATCACTAAACCCTTCTTGGATGGTTGGCAGAAGTTGCTCAATGAAGATGATCTTTATTCATGGCTGTGGTCTTAGACAAAATTGTGATTGAGCCCACTCCCTTACATGAGAAGCGACCCCACACATGACTGGTCTCAGGAGGCATTACTGTTGGCAAGGACTTTTCTTCTCCAGAAAAGGGGATTTACAAGAGACATTACTCCTTAGGCCTTAGCAGTCCAATCCCAGTGCATTTTTTCGGAATATCAGTCTGTCCCTGATGTTTTTACTGGAGAGCACTGACTTCTTTGCTGCCCTTCTCGAAATGTACAAAGCTGAGTGCTACCATCAGTCCTGTGTCATGCCAACAGTTAAGCATCCTGAGACCATCCATTCGCTTCTTAGCCAAGGAAGTGGGCTCACTCACAATTTTGACACAAGGAATGGTACAAAAAACATACTCTGATGGCAACTTCTGCCAACCAACCAAGAACAGTTTGCCGACGAACAATGCCTGGATCATCATGCAGCACCTGGTATTCACAATTTAACTGTCAATGAAAGCCTTTGTAATTATACTTCAGAATACTATAGTAATATCTGACAAAAAAAAAAAAAAAGATCTAAAAACACTGAAGCTGCAGATTTTGTGAAAATTAATATTTGTGTCATTGACAGAACTTTGGCCACGGCTGTAAGTCGCATCTGTTTGTCATGATGTAATTTAATGCTGTGCAGCATTTTATTAAAGCCAGCACTAAGTGTTTGATAAGTGACCGATCTGGTATGTCTCAAAACAGCCATGCACAGTGCAGGCGCTAGTGTGCTGCACACCAACAGCAGGTGTCCCATGACATGTAAACTATACCACTAAACGTAGGTAGACACTACTAGGACACTAGGAATCGATTTCTCCATGAATGATTGCTGAATTCGTATTGGACTACAGTTTGGAAGGTCCCAGGTTCAAACCCCACAACCACCACCAAGTTCCCCCTGTTGGGCCCTTGAGCGAGGCCCTTAACCCTCAACACATGCAGATGTACGTATACTGAGATAAAAATGTAAGTTGCACTGGATGCTCTAAGGGCGTCTGCCAGATGTAGATGTAGATGTATTTCCTTAAAGTCTTTATATTTAATTGAACGGACTTTGGGGAAAAAATAGTAACAGCACCATAGTGTAAACAATGGTTCTTTTATATATAGGGTATTTTAAGGATATTACAAGAACCATAATTTGCACTATTTGCTATAAATGGTACTTAAACCTCGTTTCGCTTGGCTCTTCACTGACAAAACAAGTTTTGAACGGCTCCTTGAGCAACTTCAGTTCAATTCGGTTCGTTTATTCGTATGCCGAGGTTTCACTGTATTAATCAGGGAGGGACAGAGAAATATCTTTATTGCTCCCTTAATTAATCACCTACATGGGGTAAGAAGGGGGGTGAGATGAGTGTGAAATAGAAGAAGAAATTTAAGGAGTATATAACATGGAAGAAGTGGCAGAACTCGGATGATTATTTATTTATTATGTAGAATTCATATATACAGTAGAAGTTGTCGTCTCATCATCTATACCGCTTTATCCTGTATACAATTAGCATAATATGGATGTTTTTGGAATGTGGGAGGAAACCGGAGCACCTGGAGGAAAACCCACCAAGCACGGGGAGAACTTGCAAACACCATGCACACAGACCTGAGCCGGGAATCAAACCCAGTACCTGAAGGTGCAAGGCCGTATACTGTAGGAGCGTCCCAGTAAAAAACAGACCAGGAGACGTTTTCCTAAGATGTCTGTTTAGACAAGGATGGAGTAAAAAAGTGTTAACTCTTTAAAAACATGTTAGTATGTTATATCTACATTACCACCGCTACAACTTAAACTTACCATCAATGCTGCTGATTCTTTCTCCAGGGAACATTTTACATCAAGAGTAGTTGTGAAAATGAGCTTTAAAATGTATGTGAACAATAACTAGATTCTGGACTGTGCAAAGAATCAAATTAGTTTCTTTTAAAAATGCCAACTCTAATCCAAAGGAACTGCGCTAGCTTTTTTTTTTTTTTTTTTAAGAAGAAAAGTTCAAACAAAACCAGGGCCAGGAAGTTTTTACTTTTTATTTAAAAAATTTTTTTTCTTGTTTCTTGGCCTGCCCTCTCTCATTCTCACACTGAGACAAGCCAGACACTGCAGGATAATCACAGTCTAATAGGAGAGAATATTGAAAGCAGCAGCTCAACAACTGGATCTGCTTTCCCTATCCCTCTCTCCTTCTTCTCTTCCAAAATGCTAGCACATGGGCCGCATGAGATAGCGATAATTTTATGAAATGCTTTTGATAATCAACCATTATAAAAAACAAGAAACATGTTGCCTAGCAATCATTTACTCCATCCTTTCGAGGCTTCTTGAGAGCCAGAGTCTTTAAAACATCGAAGGGTGGGGGGGGAAGCGACGACGTGAAGACGTAGCAGGAATCATCGCAGGCGCAGCTGTTTTCACAACCTTAACTGGCAGGCACAACAAAAATGAACAGATAAAAAAAAAAAAAAACACCCAGCCAAAACAGACTTACATTGAAAAGCCTGTCTCTAAGAGGCGCTGGCGCACACGGAAACACACCTGGTGGCTTTATTCGCATGCTTTGTTGATGCTGCTGTTGGATTTTTTTTTCTTCTTTTCTTTATTTTTTTCATATTATGAAGTTGTAAGGTTGTTCCCTCTCAGGTGTCCTATTTGCCATGCATGGATGTTGGATGCTGAAAGAATTACATGTCCACATACCAGCCTCTTTCTAATGATTTCCTGCACCTGCACATCTGCTGCTGTTTTAATTAATACTCGAAGGAGGTTCGTCGGGACTAATCAAAAGCATTGTCACTTCGTTAAAACGAAAGTCGATCCGTTTCATGATTGCGATCGGGGGAATTCGCTACAAAGACATTATTTAATCACCCCTTGTTCCATTAAATAATGTAAACGATCAATGCAAGTAGGGGTTTTTTTTTGTTGTTGTTTTTTTCCCCCCCTGAAATATTGATACTTTGGCCACAATTAACACACGGCAAGATTTTTTGTGCCGGCCCGAGCTTTGCCGCGTTTCTTTTTCATATTTGGCTCCTTGCCGAGCTGTGCTGCGACGCCCTTGCTGATTTATGGCCGACGGCTGACCTCTGAGACCGTAACACAGTGATGGGTGACTGGCTCTCAACGGTAAGCTACTGGCACTTGACAAAGTGCCGGGAGCAGAATGAATTTACTTCTCTTTTCCTCAATCATCAACAGGCATGGCGGCTTGCTGCCCTGACCTCCGTCTCATCCTGACTGCTATAACAAGATCTCGAGCAGGAGAGCGAGACACTCTGAGAGAGAGAAAGAGAGAGAGAGAGAGAGAGAGGTGGGGGTACTTGAAAAATTTACTGTCACATCTACTTTCCAATGAGCTCCAGTGAGCACTTCTTTCACCTTCAGGTTGCTTTGGTAGTCCAGGGAGGGTGTGCGAGAAAAGCCATGGAGTGAGAAAGAGAGAGAGAGAGAGAGAGAGAGAGAGACAGACAGAGATAAGGGAGGGACTGGGTCAGCAGGGACACCGTGGAGCATGCAAACTTTTTTTTAGGAGTCGATTTTTCCTAAGCTTATAGTCATACGCACCTCTTGTACTGTACAGTACGTCTGGGTCCGTGGGCCTTCATCACCAGAATAACGCCTTAAAGCCTGTTCAATTTAATAACCAATAAATCTCTATAAGCAATGAAATTTTACTTCCCTTGCTGATGATGGTCACCAATCACGAAATCTGTTCGGATGAATCTTTTCAAACAGACATCAACGAATATGTTCTAACCGGCGTAGTTATTTATTTATTTTTTTCCCCCTCTATTTAATTGATGCACGCTTCGAGTTTAACGCAGCAATCCATGAGGTTTTATGGTTGTTACAATAGCATGGGGTGGGGTTGTAAATTCGCATGGTACAAATGCATAATTTTCTAAAGTAGGGTTTTAAATTATCCCGCAGTGTAAATGTTGGCGCAGTGCCTCAGCTAAGAGATGGCGGGTTATAATTGAAAATAAAAAAGCCATTTAAAAGACATTCAATAAGGCAGTGGGAAATTGATCAGGCTATAAAAGCTGTCCTCTCAGGGATGGGAGATGAGTACACCCGCCTGAGCACGAGGCAGCGTCCTGATTTCGACAGGCTTTACCTTCATCCCATCTACGCTGGGTACACACCAAGACTGAATGTTTCTAATATACATTAAGAAAAATAATTAATATACAGTGCATACTTAAATATTTCTATTGAATCCCATTCTGCAGGATCAATCCAAAGTCCTTTATGAAAATTGATTTTCTGGTTTGTTACTTTTCCAACAAGGTCTCAACATGAATGAAAGCATATGTGAGACAGAAATAGAGAGAGAAAGGAAGTTAAAAAAATATTCCACCACTGCTTCTTTAACTTTCAATTCTCCTAAGCATCCCTGCTTCACAGCCTCTGGCTATTGCCTTTCTCAATCTGTCCCTTGAGACGCAGGAGTTATGGGCCCTGTCGATTGAAGAGAAAGGGATGTTATTCCCCTGTCACCCCTCAGCCGCTCCTCCGCCAGCACCTGCCCTGATCTATGGCCGCCATGTTGGGTGACAAGTGTCTCGATGCGCCATTGGTTTCAGCCCACAACCCCCACCCTGAAAACTTGGACCACCTTCTTCAACCTGCCAGACCCCCTCATCAACAATTCATAATTCCTCCGTCGCACCACAGAGCTCCGGCGGGGCCGGAATGTAGCACGCTGTTTTAGATGAGGTCACCTCAAGGTACAGGAGCTATGGACTGAAAACTTTGATTTAGTGTTGGGACTGGAACTGAGCTGAGACCTCTGTGAACAGTTTGCATTTAATCCTCCTTCGTCAAAAGGTTAATAATTTCAATCTGATACTATAATGAATCTAGGACGAATTCAGAAAGAGGAGGAGATGGAAAAAGAAATTTCGTTGGTATTGCCTAAGCTGGATTGGCAAGACGCAAGACTTTTGTGACAAGGTGTGTACGGTACCGAAATTTGCTCTGTTCATGAATAAACAACAAGTTAACTCATTTAGACCAACCTCTATTGACTTTAGAACCAGTAGTTATTGGACAATAAAACAGAGTTCTTCCATAACTCTGTGCAGTGATTTCTGTGATGATGCTAATAGCCGATGTGCAGTTTTTCAGTTAACCATACTCTAGCGTCATAACAACATGCAAGCGGAAGGGGTGGATAGCGCTTTGCTCTAAGTGTACTATTCCATCCCTGATGTTGCAAAAGTTCTCCATCACTTGTAGGTTCTTGTCGCCCTTTATGGCAGAGCCCTTTATTCTAGCCAATGAGAATTGGCTAAAAATTAGGAAGAACATCCCCCACCCCCCAAAAAAAAGATATAAAAGATATCCAGATTTCTCTAAAACTGCTGTGTGATACTGTCCATTGTTAAAAGTGCTATATAAATATTTTTTTTACATTTATATTTTTACACCATTTGTCAGACGGCCTTATCCAGAGTGAAAACTTAACTTGCGGGTTAACAGGCTTGCTCAAGGGTCCAACCTTGGCTTGCTGGTGCTGGAGTTTTAAACCTCGAACCTTCTGATCCATAGTCTAAACACTTTGTTAGCTACGTTAGCTAAAAACTGTAAAATCCAGCAGTACAGTTGGTTTGGCCGAACTTCCAAACTTCTTCCCTTCCCCAAAAGTTCCAGATAAAGACCCAATTTCGGATAAACCATCGATGATGGATGGATGATTTGGCCGATTCCCATCCTTCCTCATGCTTCCTTTCCTCATGCATCATTACAAACACATGTAACACAAACTTAGTGGCGAACGCTATCTGCCCTCTTATACATACATGAGCTCATAGACACCCAGGATTGGCTTCGTGAGAACTACAGAGGAGATACAACCTTTTCCTTTCTCGGTCTCCTGGCCGTGGATTTGGTTTCGACACACCTTAAGCATAACCTTGATAGTCCAAATTGCTAAAGTGATTTCGAAGATTGTTACCAATTCCCAAGTCTGTTCCCAGACTGTTGGACACGCCTGGGCAGATTTCATTAAAGACTATTGAATATTGAAGACATTTTCATCTCAAATATAAATACAGATCGACACATGAGGAGAGAGAGTACAGTCTTGACATCTGTCAACAATTAAGGAGAAGGTTAGTGAGATGATGAGGATAGCCATCACTTAACAAAAACCAAGCCAGGAAGAGAAATCATATACATGAACCTGCCTAGGGTTAGGTGTGATCTGCAACAACACCTAAAGACTGGTTTGGATGCCAGGTGGCAGTGTTGTACCCTTCAGTGGCAGCAAACTCGCTACTGGCACTCTGACTGAATAAACAGACTGTTTCATAAATAAATAAATAGCTCTAACGGATGGTTGGCTACACGAAGCTGCCATCCATCACGGATCCTTTTATCACACATACCGCAGTCATATGTATAAAGCAGCGAGCCAGACGCACAAACATGCGTTATGATCTTGGAGTTGAAATTTGAAACTTGTCGTGAAACTCTTTATCTATCATTTTTTAATTAGTTTTCATAGTAGCATTAGAAGTGTTTTGTGCGAAATGAAGAAAGACTATCACCAGTTCGAGCGAGGAATGGGACAGGAATGTAAACAGCATCTCAAGTGACAGCGCTCTGTGCTTGCTGTTTATTTTGCTATTTACAAGAAAAAGCTCCAATCAAACACTCAGATACTGCACTCGGCAGCTACGCAACTTTATTCTGAACCGCATTTTTACTAAACATTCAGCTCCTTTAAACCCTCTCTTCATGCAGCTGCCAAGGTCAGATCTTATACGTGTAGAAACACTTACATAGATGCCTTGCATTTCACTTGGTGTAAAACATGCATTATGTACATGCTTTACTTTGGTGTCATATTTTTTTTATATTTTTTTGTTCCTTACACTTATAAGTTTCCTACACAATCTGGCATTCATACAAATGATTCCTCATGCTCCTCGGACCACTCTTTCACAATTTGGAATATGTCCGTGCCATGAGGGAAAAAAAGCTCTATAGATGTGATCGTTCACGTGGTCAGCTGACTTCATTTTATTGCCACATAACGTCTCGACCTGAGCAACTGAAGCAACCCCAGAGGCTTGTACAGTGGACACTATGCATGATGGGTGCACCGCTTCATGTGCTTCCCTTCTTACCCTGACACGCCCATCACTCTGGATGTAGGCTCAATCTGGACTCATCAGACCATGTCACCTTTTTCTGTTGCTCCAAAGCACAAACTTTATGCTCCTTTTGTCCTGATGAGTCTCGCTAACAAGAGGTTTTCTTATGGCACACAGCTGTTTAGTCCCAAACCTGAGTGTTCTCATCACATTGTGTGTTTTTAATACTTTTTTTTGATATTGAGTTGAGTTTTGACGATTCAACTTAAGTGTGAGTGATCTCCAATCATTATTGATGATTCAGGTCCAACCCAATGTCTTGGACAGTCCTTTTAAAACTCATTAGTTGTTTTTCTTTTTTTTGCCTGATGCTGCCCAGTGTAATTTGACCCTTCTCTTATTGTTCAGGCATTTTATCATTAATACAATGCAGGAACCTAGTAAACTATAAAGCACATAATGTAGGACTTCACAGAACAGTGACTCTTGTGAATGTGTGGACAACTGAATTTATGAAATACAGACCTTTAGGATTCAAGACGCAAATAATTCAAACAAATGCACGACTGCAAAAAAAATTTTTGTTTATGTAGCAGCCTTAGCAGCATCCTCATTTCCCCTCTCGTCTGTTCCAAGCACTCAGCATTCAGCATCACCACTATACTAATCACCGGCCTGATCATCATCTGTCATGATCAGTGAGAAAAAATCAGTGGCTACACCCTGCTGATTAATACACCATTTCCAACGCACACAGTCATTCAAACCTGGTGGCCCTTAAGTTTTTTAGATTTGCACTGGGAAAGCTCATTTTAATGATCGTTTCATTAGTGTAACCTTGGATCGGTTCTAACAGCAGATTTTCCAGGTACATTGTGTTTAAAAGAATTATATTCGCTGTAAAATGTCTAATTCGTTCTGTAGGCCGGACAGATTGTGGGCTATTTCGGAGCTTGTTATTATAACATTAAAAATATAGCACAAAAAAAAAAAAGTTCATATCATGTGTCACAGCTGAGTCTAAAAAGAAAATGTAATTATTTCGTTCAAGAAAACCACAACAATGTGGCTTAAAGGAGAATTAAAAGTAATTTTGTTAAAAGAGGCCACATCTATTCAAAACGAGAAACGCAGAGAAGTAAGAGTGCACTGGCATGCTATATATTAGCGTGATGACCTTTAACCTTCTGTCTAAACATAAAGAAACAATTTTTCCCTTTTTATTTATCCGTTTCTTTTCTTTCCCCCACTGAAAACTCACACTTGTCACAACTCAACAGGCACTTGTCCTTTCCATCATGCCTTGTGATTCCATCATCTCCAGCACACAATAATATCTCATACACTTGGTAATGCTCGGGCATTGGAAATATTTTTAGCAAGTATAAAGCAATGAAAATAATAATAATAATAATAATAATAATAATAATAATAATAATAAACATTCTTAAATGGTTTGCGTCTCTTGTGCATGCTTCCACAAAGCAGTACTTGACCTTGGGAACATAAGGGAAACTATGTAAGGATGCCACATGCGCCACGCTTAGCAACATAGACACAACCTTACACACACGCAGGATGTCTCGCTGTATGTTTTCTATCGGTATCTTCTTTTTCAATCAGTCAATCGTGGCACACATTGCATTGTGTTATAAAAACAGGACACATCCTTAAAATAATGAACTAAAGTAATTAATTAAACTTCTTTAACATACAATACTGTGCAAAAGTCTTGAGCTCCATTTTTATCACTTTAAACTAAATGAAATGATTTAGATTATATTATAGAAACAGGATCAAATGTTTTACTGTAACAGGCTGCAAAGTGCTTAAAGATACAATTTTAAAAAATTGATTGTTTATGTAACAGCCTCAGCAGCGACCTCATTTCCCCTCTCGTCTGTTCCATCACCAGTATACTAATCACCAGCCTGATCATCTGTCATCATCTGCACCTGTTTCTCACTGGTTAGATGTTTTTTTTTATTAATGCTTGAATGATTCATAGGTCACTGTGTTGCTTAACGAACAAAAAAACATTCTCTGAAACTGGTCAAAAGAATCATTGTTCAAAATAACATTAAAAATATTTTTAAAAGTCCGGTTCTTTGAAAATAAAATATGAAAAAATGAGGCTCAAGACTTTTGCACAGTGCTATGCATAGTGAAAAAGTTATTTAGTATAAATAACAGTAATTAACAGTAAATAATAGTAATATTTTATATTACATTAGGCCAAAACATGGTATTAGTGCTAAAAAGTGTCTCTCCTAAGTAAACATTTTCAAATAGGATCATATAACGCCATTTTTCATAATATTTAATGCTTCTTATTTCCTGATCCATGCTTAATATTTTTGTAAACATGATAAACATTTATATTTTTATCAAATATAAGGAAACACATTTGCTAAATAGAATTTTATGCCCTTTTATGTTTTAGTGTCCGGAACTTTTTTGGAATTCAAATCCTTCAACGGTCTTAACTGTCATTCAGGTGAAAAGACATAAACCTGAAAAAGTGTATTGTTCTAAAATGCTAAAGTGTTACAGCATGAATTTGACATGGTTACGGACACTACAGATTTTTCTGTAAAAAGAAAAAATCCTTCATTTTGCACTGAATTCTTTAATTTAAGCATAATTTTTTACCGGTCATATGCTCCAAGAAGGTTACACCAATTTTAATATCAATACTTACAAAAAAATATGAATAATTTGCATTTTAAATGATTATTTGTTTGAAGCGAGACGGCATAACGCTGAAAATGTAAAATTTTTGGAGCACATATAAAATCAATCTGAAGTTAGCACAAAGTTAACACAAGATTGGTTACTTAGAAGTACTGTAGCTTGTTTGATACACACATTTTCTGTATTATATGTACAACAAAAAAATAAATCAACACCAACACAGTGTTTTGGCCGATTATGAATAAACTAAACATTATGCAGAATGTTTGAAATCAGTTCTCAGAGCTGAGCTGCAATAAATTAAAGTGGGATTCGATTTTTTTTTTTCTTAAATCAAGCATCAATCCCTAAATGTTAACTTTGTAAGCTATGAATTAACGAGGTTAGCCTCCCCCGTATCGACGCCCCAGCTGTAAAAATCTCTCCCCTTCTCTTCTTTCTGGAAGAATCTAGTTGGCATGCAGCCCCTTGCCAATTACTGTGATGCAACCCAATAATGTTGAGGTCAGAAAAGGCAAACGGAGCTCTGCAGTCTGCCGGGTCTGGAGAATGTTACGGCCGAAAACAGAGCTGTCATTCTGAAGTTCAAGCTCCCCACCACTCACTATTCTTTCCTCGACTTTTAATGCAGCACAGATTTCTCTGCTTTACATATCCACTTTCTCAACCACCCAACCACACACACACACATAACTTAGACACATAGATATGTGTTCTGGTGTGACGAGTAAACCAAGCAAAGAGTCACTTACTCCCCGTGCTGAGGCTCAGGCTGCTGCTGCAGTCGCTGGATGTGGAGAGGCTTCCCGGCTGATCGGAACAGAAGTCATGCCGACCCAAAGCGCCCGGTACCGGGGAGCTGCCATGCTGAGAGCTGGTCATGGAGCTGGACGGTCTGGAGCTGCTACAGTTCTGGGAAGAAACAGTGATGAGACAATCGCTCATTAAACGAACGCCAAGTATAACTTTGTAAGGGGTTGAAAGTAAAAAGCCACTTAAACGATCCTTATGTTAATATCTATCAAACACAGACACATAACTCATTCACTGTTTTTTTTTGTTTTTTTTTTGGCCAAGAAGAGATGCTTTACACAAAGCCTGTGTCTATGCACAATCTCTTCTATCATCTTTCGTGATAGAAGATCACAATCGTGATGCAATCGTCATCCAGGCATGCTTGTTCGCTCTTTATTTTTTTTACGCTATTGGAAACGCACACATATGCAGTCGGTATAACCCGACTCGTTTCCATCCTGTATCGTGTCAAAACTTGAATTAGGATCAAAAAACTAATCTGCTTCCAATTTATATCTATATTTCAGCACTGTCATGGACCCGGACCCTGCAAGTATTGAAAGAGGGGTCGTTTTTTATTTGGCCGGTACAACTGACAGCTTTATTCCTCCAAGCAATCTGCCACAGTGTGTACAAGTGTGAGGTCATTCAGGTCAGGAGACAGTCGGAATTAAGCGCGTTAACACGGCTGGTCAGGCCTGCTTCCATATATATATATATAGGGAGAAAAAATACATGTGATCAAAGACGCTGGAGGGTGTGTAGGCTTTGCACGCCAAAGCCGAATTTTATTTTGACATTCCATCCACACAAAAAAAGAAAAAATCACACACTAAATCAAATTGTAAAAAAAAAAAAAAGAACACCCAGTCCTTCTCTATACCTGATAGAGGATTGTATACTCTGTGCTTCTGTCCACTAAAAATGAGCACATGTTGTGTGTGTGTGTGTGTGTGTAGAATCATAGCACTAGATACAGAATGTCTCCCCATGGATTTATGAAGCAAAACAGCACCAGCGATACGCAGCATACAGCTCCCATACTGTCGACTTAGGAAATTGTTAAATTGCCCAGAGAGGGCAAACGGGGTCCCGGCGCTAATACAGCATGTTACGATATATATCAGCCGCTACCTGGCACTGGCGTTCGGGGCAGCAGTCATTTTTTACTCAGCCTCAGTCTCTTAATGGTGTCAGATCTGTCAAGTTGGGGTCAAAGGCAAGAAGAAGGAGGAGGGGTTGGGCTTGGGGGGAGGTGGGGGGGGGTGTCTATGTATCCTAAAATCAATCTACCTTTAGAAATTGTCTCATTCGGCTGGCGATGACCAGGTGCCGCGCCCGGACCGAGAGGGACAAACTGCCTGGGGCTATAAACCATGACTAGCCCGGAGAAGAAGTTAATATGATCATTCATAAAGGGACGACTCGGACACGGTGGACATAATGGGAAGTTTGTGTGTGTGTGAGTGTGTGTGTGTGTGTGTGTGTGTGTGTGAGTGTGTGGAGCACAAAGGTGAGGGGGACACGGAGGAAGCGGCTATTAACTACTTTTAAACTACAGGGGCTAAGTGATCTCCAACGAACAGCAGCGCTGCGTATAAATACTCAGCTGACAGTTTAATATCAGGGGACAATCTTGTGCGGGATTAGAAAACTTGTAACCCTGGGCCAGGCGCTGACATTACCGGGATTGAGGTGGCCAGAGTGCAAAAAAAAAAGGGGAAAAAAGAGGATTATGGAGGAGAACTATCATTTATTTACTTATAAATAAATAAACAAATAAACAAATAAATAAATCTAACTACGGCCACCAAGGAAGGCTGTCCTCCATCAGCTACATTGAAATAAAATGTCTGATAAGTTTTTAGAAATGTATTTACTTTAATTTCTCCATTAGTTCTATAAACATTTAGACTTTAGACCCAGATGCATGAACCACTTTGTTGTTGTTTTTTTCAGCTTACGGAAAAATTCTGTGCTTTCCTTCGCTGCTTGAGCCTGTTAACCGTGCTGCGGATCTGTAACAGAAAAAATAATAAAAGGAATAAAACACTCCAGTGAGGGAAATATACATATATACTGTATATACATACACACACACGCACACACATGCATGAAACTGAACAACAAATGACGAGCAATTGTATAAACGTCACTGTGCATTACAGACTCAGAGCAGACGCAAGCGTTCCAGTTTGTCACGGGTAATGGGAGATGAAAGTGACATGCAGAGCCGCGAAAGTAAAGAGAGCGGGCTGGATCATCATCTGTCGCCTCGCGCCGAGGAAATAAAGTGCTGCAGGAGAGAGCAGGAAACGATTGCGTTTGTTCAGTCAGGGGAGGAAGAAAAAGAAAAAAAGAACGATAGATACAGTAGATCGACGGAAACGTACTTGGGAAGTACATTTTCATTAGAGCGCTGCTAATCTGGGAAACATTTTATTTGTCAAGTTCAAATGTACAGAATAATAGAATATAACATAATATAGGTGGCATGGTGGCGTAGTGGCTAGGACTGTGGCCTCGCACCTCCAGGGTCAAGGATTCGATTCCTGCTTCGGGGTCCGTGTGCATGGAGTATGCATGTTCTCTCTGTGTTATCATTATATCACTAATAGATCGCTCGATACAGTGATGCGGTCAAGGCATACAGTCAAATAAATATGCATTTTCTTTCGTGATTGAGCCTGCCACAAACCCCACGCCCATCTTAGCTGTGCGTGCGTTAGAGATCATTATCATAAATTACTGTATGTCATACAGGGTGGACCATCATCCAAAGGACCACTTGTATTCGATTCAGATGCTTTCTCTGTCATCAGCATTTGAGTGAGTCGTGGATTGAAATAGTGAAGTGGATTGTAGTCGTACTGAACCGAAAAAACATTAAGGCCAATGTGTAGGTTCTAATTGTGCCTCCAAAACAGCTCTAACCCATTGAGACCTCTGAAGATGTGCCGTGGTGTCTGGAACCACGAAGTTAGCAGCACATCCTTTAAATGCTAGAAGATGCAACCTGAATCAGACCTGATCAAGCTGTGATGAGTTAACTTTTTTGGGGAGGAAATTTGTTCTGCATTGACCTTTTTTTTTATGGGATCGGACCGAAGACTGGCATAGATGAGCCTTGGGTGGCCGTGATGCTGTCACAAGTTTACTGGAATATAATTATATGGTTTATGATATATAACTAGTATATAATCAGTGTTATTCAATTCAAATGGTGGTGGAGGTAGTGTTGTGGCTGAGAAGTATTTTGGGTGTATTTCTTTAACTTTCTTTTTTAAGGACTACCTCGATAATAACCCTTTAAACAAATGTTAAATGCAAAATGTATGTATTTTTAATGTAATTAATGTAAATGTTGCCTGGTGATTTCTTTGGAATAATGGGGAAGAAAATCATCAGGAAGAAAAAGCAGAGGAAGCATGACCTTATTAATATACAGTCATTACTGCAGAATAAACAGTTCCGTATTGAGGGGTTTTGATAAATATACAGTATAAATGTATTATTATATAAATATATAATAAATAAAACATAATAATGTTGGTGGCCAATAAAAACTCATTGGCAATTAATAAGTTGTATAATAACAGATAATAAATAGATTATGCTTAGACATGGTAAGTGTATAAAAAAGTGTTATATTTATGCTGAGGTTTCATTTAATCAATTAAATCAAACTTTCCACTCATGCTCACTTGCTCTTCAACAACAAATCTCGTTTTATATAAAATCGTTTTATATTTTATATAAAATTTTAAAAATATTTTTTTAATTATTATTGTTTTTTTTACATTTTCTGGACGGTTTAGTCATACTCTTAGATTTTCCTGAATAAGTAGAGACTAACTGTCCTTCATTTAGACCTAACGGATTAATTCATTTTCAGAATCATAATTCAGAATTTTGTTCATCATGTGATGATCTGTGGGCTTGATCTGCTACTGATAGAAGAGAAACAAAAAACAAAACAGTGTGGAAGAAAAAAATTACTAATCATAATAATAAGTCAAGAGCAAGCGGGAGAAAATAATTTTTAAAAAAGGGAAAGATTAATATACTTTATATTTACAAAACCCCTCTTTGAAAAAGGTAATAAAGCAAACATGGGTTGCTCACAAATTGTGCAGACCCCAGGGTCAAGGAAAGGCTGTAGTTGGAAAATAGATTCAGAAGCACTAAAAAAGCCACTTAAGCAAGAATGCGGCGATGATTTATTCTACGTTGCGTCGAGAGAGTCCACAGAGAGGGAGAAAAACTCTGCCGTGGCAAAGCAGGGCTCTGACTCAGGGCCACCTCCTCACCTTTTTTTTTTTTTTATATAGAGAGTGAAAAGGGATGAGTGAAAGAAGACAAAAGGAGGGGAAACGTTTAGCCTGTGCCAGGTTGGCGGAGGTGGCGGAGGTGGTGGAGGGGGCAAGTCTATATGGTGGAAGGCTGTGACCTTGTGCACACTTACTAAGCTATGCAAATGCTTCCTTTTTTTTTTTTTTTTGACAGCCTCCTTGAATGTGAATCCCCCCCCCCCCCCCCACCCCCATTAGTCTGGCAATATTCAATAAGAAATGTCTAATGGAAAATAATTTTAGTTCTTTAAAATATTTCAAAAAGAAACTTTAGAGCAATGCAAATTCTGAGCGTGTCCTCCGTGCATACAAATATAAAAGATGATCTATAGCCAGATCTTATTCCATGCATTATGCCTGTTTTTATTTACTTTATTCATGTTTTCTTTCAAATTCAGACAGGACGATTTACAAAACAAAAAACAAAAAACAAAAAAAAAACAACCCTCATGCATTAAACCTTTTAATATTTTATTCTCACCCCTATAAATTTCCCTCTCAAACAGCGTCTAAATGTTGTATGACATTACCATGCGACCCGACGTCCTGAATATATTCATGCCCCCTCTCTCTCTTTTTTAGTTTTTACCCCACAAATTCCAGAAAAGGTGTCCTGGTCTGGCAGGGACGTAACGTCAGGATGTTAAATGGAGGGCTGCGAGTTTAAAAACTTAAAGAGGCAGTGAAATATTGTCCAATGTGCTTGAGGAATGACTGGCTCTTTACTCTGCATGTCAGTGGTTAATGGCAGATCTGGATGCATATAAGTTAGCCCAAGCATGAAGGGCAGTGGGACATCCATGTGTGGGGGGAAGGCAAAAAAAGAAGAAGAAAAAAAAAGGAAAAAACAAAAATAAAAAACAAAAAAACATATCCCATTGGTGAGGAGGCATCAGAAACTTGTCATTTCTCTCACTCAATCAGTCAGTCAGCCTTGAGACACACTGCAGACTCACCTCTGTGTTGTACACGCCATATATCAGGAAGATAAAGAGACCCTGCAGAGGGAAAAAAGGGGAGGAAACAGAACAGAAAGAACATAGAAGAAAAATGCTGTTAAGGTTTCGTTATTATTATTATTATTATTATTATTATTATTATTGTTGTTAAAAAGTATATGCAGAATACACAAAAAAGAAAAATCTGAACAACTTAATTTTTTTTTTTTTTTCATTTTAGGAAAAAAAAAAAAAAACTTTTGTTCACAGATAATACCCGGACCGCTTATAAAACCTTATAACCCAAGGATTTCTCTGGCTTCTTCTCACATACTGTATGAGCACCTTAAGAACCTGAAGTGTTCACTTTACTCACTTAAGTAGAGACCCGGGAAAGAACAATCAGCAGAATAGATAAATGTAGAATAAAAAATCTTAGATAAAAGAATAAAGAAATATTCGAAACTACTTCAAGTCCATGTCCAAAAAAAAAAAAAAAAACTGCTAGAATATGATGAATATACTGTAAAATGTCCTTGGGTGGACAATGAGTGGTGAATATTTATCTATTTATTTATTTTTATTTCCAGCATTGTCCCTTTATTGGAAGGTTGCGATGTGCATTTACGGTTCAGCACTATTCTGCTCGCTCTAAAGGACGTGATTGACAAAGAAGATTTTTCTGAATGGGATCGGAAGAACTTCCCTGTCCGACTGATAAACACTGAACGTAAAGAATGGAAAACAATATTTTGCTTACAACCCAAAAAGGGCTTCTCCACGTTTATGACACGTAACCGTCAATCAACCAATCAATCAATCGAGAATTTTGTAAAATCCAATTTGCTACAGCGAGAACTCAACAGATTAATTTCGACAAATTGAGGTCCGAACTCAAAAGTGGACTCAGTGGGTGTCAGTTCGCTTCATTCCCCAAAGTCATGTGGAAAGCTTTGAACTGAGGCATCCTCGCGATATTTATGATCCGCGTCAAGATTCCTGGATTTAAGAGTAATGAAAACCATAAAAAACCTTGCTTATTGATGCTAAAAATTAGACGTAATACCGTACAGTATATCCATGTTTTTAATCAATAAATTATACAGTTTTGTCCTCAAACAAGCTTTGTTTCTTAGCATACTGAACCAACACCCAGCGGATCGATACTTGCTAATGCGTAACTTTGTTTCGGGTTTGATTTTACAATTTTTCTACTTTGCACTCCAAATGTTTTTGATTAGCATATTTTTGATCACGATGCTTATTCCTAATTAATTTACTTCTGTTTTTAACAAAGTGGGGAGAAACATTCCTTATATATATATATATATATATATA
>JAQMYK010000007.1:3149192-3163476 GCA_030014345.1 Clarias buthupogon
ACTATGCTTTTTCCTAATTAATTTACTTATTTTTTTAAAAAAGTGGGGAGAAACATTCCTTATATATATATATATATATATATATATATATATATATATATTTATTACAAACAAAAAAAAAAAACACCAAAAATAGGAACACACAAGCGATTAGAATATAATTGAATTTAAAAACAAGTAGCATCAAAACGATGAACTGCTTAAAAATGTTAATCCGGGAAAAATTGAGTACAAAACAACTATAAAAATAGAGCGGATGTAAATGTGTTTCGTTTTTGTTTTTTGTTTTTCTCTTTTGAACTCGTCGAAAAAATGTCTGCCGGTGTTGCTTTCAAAATATAGCTGGAGATCAAACAAAGCGTGCGCATTAATTAGGAAACAATTGCATGAGTAAAAAAATAATTAATAAATAAATAAAAATCTGTAAACAAAAAGTGCTTTCTGTAAACATGTTACCCGTGAGACTGCGGTGATGGAGCGCCGACTTTTCATTCACATAACCAGAAGTAAAGGAAGTCACTAAGTAAAGGAAGAAGAACGGAAACGTTCCTAAAAATCATAACTAGTTACAATTCTTCATATTTGTGTGTGAACAAGAAGTCAGAAACTTTGCACTTGAAATCCTGAAAAACGAACAGACATGCTTTTTTATTCCTCTGCCTGTTCGATCTTGTTCCTTCAAGCTGAAAAATCAGTACAGTTTGAAGTCCTTACTGTACATCAGCACTTACGAGGCTCTCTCTATTCACCTGAGCAGAGACTACAGACACCCTGTGCTGCCATGAATAAAGACTCTCGCTCGTTATTACGGGACAACAGACTTCAGAAATTCATCTTGCTTTTCACTTAGTCTCTCATCCTTCCTTTATGGATGTGTACCTTTGAGCTTTTACTTACTTTCCCTCTCCATCCTGAACGTAATAAATGGTAATCAATTTTCACAGATGACCACCTCGTCTTTACTTCCTCTTCTTCCTCTTTTTTTTTTTTTTTTCTTTCACAGTCTCCTCTAATGCACGAAAAAAAGTTGCAGGCTAAAATCCCCACAAAGCCATTTTTATTTATGATGCTGTCCTTGGTAACCGAAATTTCAATGTAGCGAGATGAAAACCATGATTAAAGAGACGCAGTGTCGAGGCGATGGGTGT
This sequence comes from Clarias buthupogon, assembly GCA_030014345.1. Classification (NCBI taxonomy): domain Eukaryota; kingdom Metazoa; phylum Chordata; class Actinopteri; order Siluriformes; family Clariidae; genus Clarias; species Clarias buthupogon. The sequence continues at coordinate 3,150,341 of JAQMYK010000007.1, forward strand.
CGGCGGCGGCGGCGGTGGCGGTGGAGGTGGTGGTGTGAAAGAGAGAGAGAGAGAGAGAGAGAGCATGACAGCTTTCTGTCATCTGAGCGGATGCTTTGTGACATTGCAGCGTAAAATATTTACCGTCACTTACTTGGCGCCGGAGTCGCCGGTGTCGTTCCTGGAATTAATATTTACGTTGCGTTTTTAGTTACACGCCTCAAAACTGGGTTCGTTTTAGATCACAACTGAAAATCGAACGATGCAACAATAGTGCTAAAGCGGAAGAACAAGCTGTTTTTTAAAATTATTATTATCATTTATTTTATTTTTTTATATCAGGCTAGTCAGTTAATCTTAGCTATGTAACAAGCTAACAAAAACATAAGGGGTGTTCAAGTCAAACTGGGAAATTTCTGATGAATCAAGGTGTAAAACCACTCTTAGCCATGTTTTAAAGCAGGCTGTACGTCCATGAATGGCGATACACACAATCGTTCACCAGCACCACTTGCACATTACAGGAACTCGGCCGGGAGTTATCGCCACAGTTCTGACCTCGCTCCATGTGACATTTACACATTAAGGGGTTCCTGGGAGGCCAGGGTTTCAGATGTGAAGCAGGCAGTATAATCATGGCTCCTGCATAATGAGAAAACTTTCCACCTTGATGGTGTCCAAGCACTAGTGAAACTCTGGGATAAGTGCATTAGTGTAGCAGGAGATTATATAAAGGAAATACTCTCGTAATACTTGTGTTCTGTTATTCTGTACAATCAAAAGTCCTGGTTTGACTTGAATGGAAAAAAAAGAAGAACTCTGGCATCAGGTCAAACTTATTGTGCTAATAATTAAGCATTTTTTCCCCCACAGTTTGTTCACCTGACGGCAGGTGAAGACTAACATGTGCTTTAGACTTTTTTGAAAGTGCTATCCATCATTTTCCTCATGCGCGCCTGATTGACTAGTTTCAGCTTGATTTTTGCTCCTTTGGCTCCTGATCTCTAGAGGAGTCAGCTTTTCTGTTCCACCACTTACTGTAGGAGCAACGCTCTCGGAATGATAAAATAACAAAACAAAAGACAAGGTTACTTATTTTTTCCCATCTATAATCTCCACCTTAACAATCCATAGTTATATAATTTAATAATCTATAATCTATAATCTCTGAAATACATTTGAATATATCTCCTTGAGATGCTCTGAGAGAAAACAGAGCTGACTAATTCAAGAAATGAAAAGACAAAACCCTAAAGCTTATGATGTTCTGAATCTTATAATTAAGATTAATAATAAACAGTTGTTTCCTCATTTCTCTCATTTTAGTGTGACATAAAAACAACGGGGGGAACGGGATCTGCTTTGTGGAATAGAGGCCGTGCGTGATCTCAGGTTCGAAACCAATTTCTTCATTTTCCAAATAGCGCAACCCGGAGTTGACACGAGGAGTATCAGGTGTATTCGCGAGTGTGTGAGGGTGTTGTGGTAGTGATTTCGCACACAAGTTGAAGGCTAGGTAGAGGTTACGCTCAGGGGAACTTTAAAACAGCGGGAATCCGAATAGCACTCAGCACACCTCAGTCATTAAACAGCTGGATGCAAAGCATCACACACACAGGAGAGCCGCGTGTGGCCGCGCGGAAGGTGTGTGGAGTTTTTGCGAATAAGTGGTTCTGCAGAAAGATATTCCTAGATGGACAGATGAACAGCGCTGTCTGTTAATGCGTATTTGTATTTGAGTGTTTCTTCTGATCTGTTCCTAAAATAAGTTCAGATGAATAAATTAGACCCAGGAGCTATTATTAAGGAGATAAATAAAGCTCTACTGTGAATTAGGAAATAAAATGCTAATGGCCTAATTTAGTAGCCTCGTTTTGTCTGGAAAAATTCATTCAACTTATTTCCAAGGTCGACAAAAACACGCAGCGATGCGTGCTACTTCAACAAAACTAAAGAGGATGCACCACAGCTAATCAAATATCAGATATTCTATTCAGGCCTTCCTTTTAATCTTTGTCATTATTATTACTATTATTATTATTATTATTATTATTATTATTAGACAAAACAGGGGAACATGCCTTTTTTATTTGCTATTTCAGTTCCTACGAGGTCAAGAGAGTCGGGATTTTCCTCGTGTGAGCAAGAAGACCTCACACATGTGGCTGTAATTACAGTAATAAGAGACAAAATGCTTTCAAAAAAAACCTAAGATAAGAAAAAAAGCAACAAAAAAATGAAAGAAAAAGTTTTGGAAACCTGCCCTTAAAATAAATTTAAAGTAAATCAAGTAATCAAGTATGGTTGTTACGCCATATTCCTTATTTATGTATACGCTCAGGAGGATTATATAAAGTATCAAACGGGTTATAATAGAGGCGCTGCATGAAGCAGTAAACAGAACGGAAGATCACAAACAGCACAGAATGAATAAACAGAACACATCGAGCATAAGGGCACACAGTGACTCGAGTTACATTATGACTAGTTTATCTGTTTTTCAAACAAAGTCACACAGTTTGGAATGAAACAAAAAAATTGCAGAATACTGAATATTACAAATATTGCATTCAATAAATACCGAATGCTTCTGTGGGTATTTAAATGAAAAGATAAATAGATAAATACATGAAGAGTATGATAGCATAATGAGATCGTATTTTAGCAGTTTTGAATTTTATTTAAAAAAATTATAAAATGAGCATGAAGTGTTAGAAAATATTTTGTAATTTGTTTCACAAGAGTGTTAAAAAGCACAAATGGTAAAAATTAATGGTTTAAGAAAGAATTTTGTATTATTTTACAAAACGCTATAACTCCATCTCTCTCGGTTTTGTCCTAGCACACAAATTAGTGCAGTTGAGTTATCAATTAGCAGTCAATTAGCATAATTAGCAGTGTTGGTTGGTTTTAATTTTAAAGACTACAACTTGTGCTTTGATTGTGTTTTTGGAAGTGAGGCATGGAAACAACAAGAAAAAAGTGTCGAGTTGTGTTGCACAGAAAACTTTTAAATTATAATGTTTCAGAAATGTTAGGGGAAACATTAAAAACATTCTAAAAACAAAAGTGTGTTTCTTTTCCCTATCTGTACTATCAGTTTCAATTCAGTTTTTTTATGCCTGCAGATATTATTACTTTGCCAAAATGTGAAAATGGCATTTATCTCATTTTGCTGTCAAACTATTCCCATTTTGTTTAATTTGTTTAAGTTTTACCAACATTTTACATCTTATATAAAACTATGAAAATGTGGGATGTGGCACATCGGAGTAAGGCTGCACCTCACAGCATCGGAGTCTGTACAGTTTGTGTCTGTGCATCTTCTCTCCTCATGCTCATGTAAGCCTGCTCTGGATTAATGAGAAAAATCACAGATTTCTAAAACAACATTAGACAGGATACTCCAAGTTGTCCGAGGTGTGAGCAAAGTGTGACAGACTCTGGATCCTCCACAATCATGACCAGTAATAAAGCGGTCAATGTCAGATGAATAAATAAATGAAAAAAATATATACAATATATTAGGTACATAAGCTAGCCGCTTTATGTTGTAGTCTTTGTGTGGCTCAGTAACACTGGTTACACTAGTACAGGGTGAGTGCTACAGAACAACAGCAGATTTGTTTATTCATTTTGATTTGACATCTCATGATTTTGCCAAAATCCTCATTTGCATGCAGAAGATTTGCTTGATCAGGGAAAATATCTCTTATGTCAGGCTAAACAGCTACATGCCTGCTATAGTTATGAATTGTACATTTTGCTAAACCTAAAAAGACAGGATTTCAAGAATTAAATGTACATGTTTGTTGTAGGTGTGTAATAGTATGCAAAAGTAACAGTTCAGTAAGTACTCTCAGTTTTGCATACAGTTAAGTAAAAAAAAAAAAACATGAATTTATTTTCTATTATTATGAATTTAAACTTGTAAATGTATAAAAACGTCTCAAGCTGCCAACGTCCTGTATCAATGTATCAACGTAGCAAGATGCCCATATGTACCTGAACACAAAAGGATTGCATGAAAAGGCACATACAGTACCTTTCTTAAAATTAAAAAATCTTAAAACGTATCTTGGTGCTGAGTTGTTTAAAAGTACTAACAGCACATAATTACTATAGATAGTAATCTATAGCAAAACATTAAAATACTTTAAAATTAAAACATTTAAATATTTTAAAATATATATATTTAAAACATTATTCCCTACTGCTGATGGTGCTTTCACTATTTATTTATTTTATTTTATTTTATTTTATTTTATTTTATTTTATTTTATTTAAATTTTTTGTTTTGTTTTTTTGCACAACTCAGTGAATACTTCTTTCTCCATGAATTCATCTCAGGGTTTTATTTCCAAATCAGAGTTTTTACTGTTTACGGAGTGATATTAAATCACTGTGGCTGCTCTTAGCATCGTTATTAAACAAAGGAAAACTTCTTAACGTTAAATGCGTTATACTGTGCATAATGAATTTTAACTTTAGATTAATCAATATGAAGACGCACTTGTTTGTTAAATCAATTTGGCATAAATTTAGGCATTTTTAAGACAAAAATATACATCATCCACTCGAGTTAGATTCCTGTGTACAAATTCATCTGTCAAACACTCCAAAGTCAGAACTTACGTGATTCTGACTAAATGAATTAGCGCTTAGAATGCAATGTTAAATCCTAAAAATATATGTTAAACTTACTTGTAAAACCTTTCATAAATTTCATATCTCTAAAATGACATTTGAATATTTGCTGTATATATTTATTAATAATGAGGTCACTTAATTAATAAAAGGGGCAGCAAAATGTAAAAACAAAAAAAGACTCTCCTCTTCTGTTTTATTCATTCATTTTACACACAATCATTTAAAAAATCATAGGTAGCTTTTGTGTGCTAATAAAAAAATCCTGTAGCCCAGTTCCAGTGAAATAAAGTATGTGCATATAAAACTAAGCTACTGATATTATTTGACCTGTTTTCTTGTTTTCTTTATTGGGGTAGGTGAGCTTACAGTGCTGTCTAGGTGGGATTTTATCAGTATGATCTGGCAACCCTAAGAATGATTATGAGAGAGAGGTTTTCAGAAATAGAAAGTCGAATTTGGGAGTTTCGTTTCACTCAGGAATGAGGTTTAAAACTGTATGATGTTTAAACTAATCAGATTATTTCTCTTGTCAGATCCCAGTTTTTCCTGTTCTCCTGAGTTCTAACACCTCACAGCTTTTCTATTATAGTTAGTGATTGAATTTCCCATATACAAATTCATCTGTCAAACATGCCAATGTCAGAAATGGCATGATTCTGACCATGCGACTTAGCATTTACTGTAGGATGCAATGTTAATAAAAATAAATAAATAAATAAATAAATAAATAAATAAATAATAATAATAATAATAATTATTATTATTATTATTATTATTATTATATTTTTAGGTCTGCCTGTTACTTTTAATAAAAATTACAAAATTATTATTTTATTCATTTGTCATTTTGCTACTTATTGTTGTATTGGTTGTATTATTTTTAATTAATTATGTTATTTTTAACAACATACTGAAACTGTCAATAAGCTACATATTAAAATATAGTAATATATTGGTAATCCATAGCCTCCCAAGGAAGACCAAGACCAAGTTTTCCTATTCCTTCTGGACGTACACGCAACTTGCGTTCGGTTTGTTCGTTTTTATGCCGAAAATGCTTTGTATGTAAAAAATCGTATGGAAGGGCATGTCTTAGGAGGGCATTCGTATGCTGAGGTTCTACTGTACAAAACAAAATAGTCAAAGTAATAAAAACTATTAGTATCTGGTTACATCATCGCTAATAAATTCATTCTTGTTGAGTTTTAAGGCACAGTTGTGTCATAGCAAATTATCAAGACCTAAATCTTTAAACTTACATAAACGTATACAGTACATACTCTCATAGTATTTTTTTGCCCTGAAACACCTCCTTAATATAGGAACCAGCAAGTCTGATCTTTTGATTTCATACCATTTTGAAAATATTGCACTGGTATGAAATCAAAAGATCAGATTTGATCTTTCGTGCACATATATTTTAAAAATAAAATGTGTCAACACCCATAGCTAAACAAATCCTTTCCTACCGACAGCCTAATATGCAGGAATTTCACGCTGATTAAATTTGACATTCGGACCTCCTGCCATCTTAAACATCAAGATAATAGTTTTGCTCTTGCTTTCCAAACTGGCGATATAACACAACTACTTCATTTGCATCAATCAACACACGAAGCAGTTGAAACGCCACAGAGGACCGGGAACGACTTTTGTGCACAGAGCTGGTTTTTAACTACATCGGAGAGACGGGACACGACAACTGTTGCGCGGTTCAAAGACTGAGAGAAACTACAGAGAAAATAGTTACAGAGAAAACGCTGGAAGAAGAGCGAGAGATAACATTCTACTGTAAGTGAACGAAAGGAAACTGAAATCCAGACAAGAAGACGAGAGATGAGCAAAGCGGAACGCTCACAAGGTCTGACCCAGAATGCCTGTAGCAACGGGGAAAAAAAAAAAACAGTCCGAAGAGAGAAGGATGGAGGAGATCCACGGGCCACCCCATGAGGAGTCGAGCTAGCTGAGGAGCACCGCCGCAGAGGCAGCCGAGGGAGGAGGAAGAAGAGGAGGAGGAGGAGGAGGAGGGGAGAGTTATTAACTTAGCCCTGAAACACCTCCTTAATATAGGGGCCAGCAGTGATGGCTAACAGAGCCTGGCAGAGGTGACAGCTCTTGGACCTGCTTGAGGAAATCCAATTGAAAAGCAGCCAAGAGGAACAACAAGCGCAAAACAGATGTTCCCACTAGCGCTGCGTGCAACCGTGTATACAACAGAAATACCTCAGCGTCCTCTCCGATCTGACACAACCATAACAATCGGGCTTGATAATAATACCCATATTTGTGTGCTTTTCCACATTCTGCAAAACAGAGGTATAGCTCCGTTTTGGGTTTTTTTTTTGTGTAAAATAGAGAAGACCTGGTAATCAATTAAAGTTGCACACTTCTGCACCGGTGTTACGGTTAAACTTACAGTTACAGTGTACAGTCAGGGACTCACTCAGATCTGAGGCCAAACCTCTGCATCGCCAATACTCATAGGAGAAAAGTACATCATGGAGCAATTTGCTACACTGCAAAAAAAAAAGTGGGACACGACCTCTGCAGGAAATAAGAGTAAATTAGGCCGGATTTTGAACTTTCGAGCGATGAAAAAAAAAAAACCCTGTATGTTCCTTCTGCCCACAGTAGCGCAAAGTTCTTCGTCTCTAGTGAAATCTGATTGGTCGGAGAAAAAGGATTTATGTAATCACAAAAACTCATGATAATTTCTACTAATATTCACTACAAATTATATTAATACTAATTAATTAATTATTACTAAAAGATTTGTTTATTCATTTAATATTATTTCTTAATTAACACGTCAGGCTCAGAAACCTTTATATATTTAATATAATATGTAATTACATATAGGCTGACTATTAATATATTATTACATATTATATGTTATATAATTTTGTATTGTATATATTATATTAAATGTATAATTATATTAATTATGATGCACTATTCAGTAACAAGATACAGAACTTGTCGAATTTCTAAGCTTCTAATTTCAAGTTAACTTTTGTTTTTTTTTATCTGTAACAGGACAAGATTAATTGTTGTTATAACATAAATGCTAATTCACAACTGAAAATACATCTGACTCTAGACAAATATATTGATCTTTTTTTTTATGTAATAAAAAGCAAATAAGAGGAATAAAAATACTACTTAAAGACATGGTGTTAATGGAAAATAATCAACTTGGCCTCAAACCTGATCATATCAATCACACCACTCCAATGTTAATTATTTTCCTTTGACAGAATGCATCTTTATGCTTTACTTGATATTTTATTATTAATAATACAATAATACATAATTTAATTTAATATCACACCACAGCCCTATACATTTCTGAGACGGATGGTTGTGTTAATATTTAAATGTTACTGAAGTTGATGCAAATAATTCTTTACACCAATGACCATTAAAGACATGAAATGTTAATTAATGAATATGTTCCTAAAAATATCTCTTTGATCTGATTCAAAAGTTTATTAAGTGCAATATTCTCACATGACTAGAATGCAAATATTTTGTTTTATTCATTTACTTTACACAAAGGCATTAGAAAAATCAAAGAGAGTCACGGTTTGGATCGTATCACAGATTTTGAGCCATGGCTCAGATCATTTTTCAGATCAGCAAAAAATAGGGAGATTAATCTAATTTAGCTTTACATTCATTATTTATAAAACGCTTAAACAAGGAACTTTTGCCCACATTTTTAAATGAAAAAATCATGATGCTTCAATGTTTTAATAAAATCTTTCGTTATGTTAATTTATATATATATATATATAAATATATATATATATATATATATATATATAAAATCTAATGCCGCTTTTGTGTGTTAATAAAAAAATAGCCCTGTCCAGGCGGGATTTTGTCAGTGTGATCTGGCAACCCTGGAAAGCACAAAATGATTATGAGAGAAAGCAGTTCCACAATAGAAATTTTAAAACTCTATTACTGTTAAACAATTTTTAATTATTTCTCCAATCAGATCTTTGTTTTTCCTGAGTTTTAACACATCACAGGTTTTCTATTATAGTTAGTGTTTGAATTTCTCTTACGTCGCCTTCAAACCTACTGAAGGATCTGTTAGTGTACCAGTCTTCTAGGTTAGTAAACAACTTTAAATATAAGGTCAAATTTTTCAATTCGAGACGCAGCCAATGACAACAATCAAGGCAACAGTGGGAAGAGAGACAAAGCCCGTCAGTGTGTTTAACATTTAACAGTGTATTCAATCGCTAAACATTTTACATTTCGACTTGGAAAGCTGACAGACGGGGATGTTTTGGCTTTGACGTGCCATTTAGGGAATGCTGCTTTTAAGTCTTTTGAATGCAAGCGTGTGTGTGTGTGTGTGTGTGTGTGTGAGTATGTATGTATGTGTGTGAACAATGCCACAAGCCTTGCCGCTGTTTCTGCATGAGCACGCAAGTATAAACCAGAACCCTCTGCTTCACATCAGGACATAATGCACCATCTGGGCGAGGATGATTTTAGAATAATATATTAAAAGCTAGTTATTTATGCTATGCAGATGTCCGGTATAATAAATAACGTTAGAATAAAAGTTCTATATTATCAATCTGGAATTGAACAAAATTGAAAGAACATTCCCATTTGACAATGGCAAAAATTTTCCGGAACTCTTGGGATAGTTCTTAGTGGCTAAAACATTTTTTAATTAATTAATTTTAAGCTTTAAAATGAGTTCACATTAGAACAAATCAGAATTAATGCAATTTTCTGTAGTTTTTCCGAACTGTGCGCTCCAAAAAGACTGAAGACTCTTCACCGAAGCTGTAAACGTTTCACAAATCCGGATAACGGATCCGCTGAGAAACCGTATCCCAAAAACTCATGGTGCACATGTGTTAGAGAGAAGGGGAAGGAGAGAAAAGAATGGTAAACAAACCAGTTTTTAAACAAGACAATTTCATATCGAAGCGCCAAGTCAAACATCCCTGCAGAAAACTGAGACAAACTTTCAGCACATGGGTCAAACCGCACGCTTTGAACTCGGAGAGGGAAAAGGAGCCTGTGTGCCAAGAAGCTGTTTAATTAAAGGTACTTAGGTGTCCAGGAGACGTTTCTGAGTGCCCCGCTTGTCAAAACTAGTGAAATTATACAAGCAATGTCAATCATGTATGTAATAAGTACATAGTTTCCACTGACAGTAGAAAAAAATGTGAAGATTTAGCCGTTTAAGACGACGGAGCCTGGGGTCGGGTTCTCCTGACTGAACGCAGGCTTGTTCTCAGTGACAGCGAGCAGAAGAATCGCCTGACTAAAACACCGTGAGCCGTGTTGATGATTCGGGGTGTGAACAAAACCGCAACGACGGGTAGAAGATTTCCCAACTGAAAAAATATCTGATATTGTTTGAATCCAGAAATATAAAGTGACTGCAGGATGTATTTTATGAGAACGGCAGAATGTTGCAGAAGGACAGGAGCAACTGTTTCACCTGGAAATAAACTCGGTTACAAAAAGTAAAGATTCCAAGTCAGTCTCAGTGCTACTGTACGGTCCTCATGTGTGTGTGTGTGTGTGTGTGTGTGTGTTCGCCGTCTCCCGGGTCGAGTGGGCCGCGGGTTAACGATATGTGCCACGTTTTTTTCCCAAAGCGCATCAATCCTTATCAGCCGGCGCCGTGTGTGAGCGTCACATGCAATCACAGCTGACTATGGATGGCGGGAGATCAAAGTGAAAACGAATGGTAGCTCGCCGAGGTGAGGACTTCATACATCTTCGTTTTCCAGTCGCTTTGTTTCTCACAGTTCCAGGCACCTCTTCAACCTCACGGTGTCTCCGGTCCTGAATTATTGCAAATCTTGACATTTTATTGTTTTTTTCTAGTCAAGAAGAAAAGAAAAAAAAATGATAATAAAAAGTAGAGAGATTTGTTTAAACAGGCCATCGATTAAACGGCGGGGGAGAAAAGTGCTCCGTTTGATAATCATAATGATCAATTATGAGCTCACTTAAAAGCTAGTTAGTGTCACTGCTGCTATTCATTACAATCATTTCATGGCTTTCTTCATCTGCTAATGAGCTCACTCAACACGGGGGTTTGACATGCACCGAAATGGCGTTTGGGGTGAGTTTCGGCCTCATACTGGGCACAATTCAAAGCGCTGTGATTGGCACATGCTTTCACTTAATGAGGATAATTACTAAGAATAACAAAGCGGAGGCCTGCGTCTGCACAGTGTAAAGATTCATGGCTTGAGACTGGTCACACAGGATCTGACAGGCTTTCGGAGTTTTTTTTCCTTTTCCCCACCTAGGGTGCCAAACACTTAACACAAACCATGGGCCTCCTTTGCTTTTTTTTTTTCTGTCCTGGCACCGCGCGGCCGACGAGAACCAGATTAATAAGAATCAGCGTGTCCTGGTAAACACTCGTTAGGGGCCGAGGAGAGCGGCGAGTCCTGGAGGAAATGACACGACGGGAGGGGCTCGCCCGCCCGCTTCGGCGTCCCGAACCTCGGCCCGGGCCGACAGCCCAGGAAGGGCGAGAGGCCAACGCGACCGAGCGCTCGAGAGAAAGCTGCTCTTTCTCTTGTCTCTCTCTCTGTTACTCCTTCAGATAAAATATTCCCTTTTGGAAAGAAATAAATTAATCTGGAACATCAGACGCTCCATTTAAATTTGTTAGATTTAAGTGTCAGCCACAGTGGAGAAAGATCTACAGCGAACAGACGAATAGATAATAAATACATGAAGCACTTGTGTTTATTTCGGAGTTCATTCCAACACAGAAAGAAGATTTCGGTTGCAAACTAGGATTGATCGTTTTCTTAAAAATAAAAAAAAGAGAGAGAGAACTTTTTTTCTGCACTCCTACTCTGACCCAGTTCTTGCTAATTGTTTGCAAAGCGTACATCAAAGCCGAGCAAACAGTCGACAGCGATTCGATTAAAACCGAGTTAAAAGATCTACACGTCGAACCCCCAAACCGCCGCTCCGTCTGAAAACCTCCTGACAGGCCGAGATGGGAAAATGTTCACCTTCTATATAAAACAGGTATTGTTTTGACACCGACAATTTGGGTGTCAGAGGGGTGTCTGAAACCAGAGAAAAGTGGGGGAATGGTAAAAGTGTGTGTGTGTGTGTGTGTGTGTGTGTGCATCTTGCGCCGGGGTGGGAGGTGGTGGGGCTCTTAGGGGGGTCATGAGGTCAGGCCCGGTGGGTCCTGAGCTCCCCAGTCTCCTGCCAGGCGAGCAGCAGTGGTTTGCTTTCATATGACACACACATTATTACTAAATGGAGCTGGCAGGTAATTCTAAAGCAAATAAATGTGGGTGGGTGCCAAGCTCGACATGCTTTTTAGTGGTACATGATCGAGGTGAAATTCCCTTCATTCTTGACAGGAAGAGTGGTATTCACCATGGTTATCTTTTCTTAAATTCCTCTAATAAACTGCACATTTTTTCCCTTTCGGGCTCAAGCGCTCTTTGTGCCTCGGTGTCGCGCGGATTTTTGTCGGTGCGTTTAATTGTTTAATGTGCAAAAAAAAAAAAAATAAGTGTAGTAGTTTAAAAGATTGGAAGATGGAGCAAAGACCACACACACACACACACACACATTCACACACACACACACACATACACATTCACACACATGAAATGTAATAAACATTTCACGAATTACTGTCAGTACAAAAAAAGACAGTGTAGATGAAGATGCAAATAATATAAACATTAGGACACGACCTGTTCAGCCCCCTGAACCTTTACAGATTAACAGACAGAGAGACTGAGAGAGACAGAGAGAACGAGACATGACTGAATTTCCTAAAACACATTTTAAATTAGACTTGGAATGTGATTCATATTCAGTGTAATTACTGCTGCTGTAGAAAGAAATTATTCTTTCATTAAGCATAATATAAAATAATTAATGTTAATATGAACAATTATTAACGAATATTTTACAAAGTAACAAATGTAAAAACGTGTCAAATTCCGAAGGCTCAGTAAATTGCCTTTATCAGATCTTTTATATTCTGAGATTCTTTATATAACTATTCAGAAATGTCTGCGTTCTCATTTATTTACACTATTATTATTAAAGAAAAAAAAAGTAAAGACACACATACAGTATATATATATATATATTTCACTGTGACCCCATATGATGACACGATACAGTATAGTGAGAGTATATATATATGTATATATATATATATATATGTGTGTGTGTGTGTGTGTGTGTGTTACATGTTTTGTAGGTGTGTTTAATTGTTTAATTTGCAAAAAAAGAAGAGTAGTCTTCTAGACAACACACACACACACACACACACAAACGTATACACTATATATATATATATACACATTACCGTTCAAAAGTTCTTGCAAATTTCTTTGTTTTTGTTTAGTGATTTATTTTCTACATTCTACAACAATAGTTTAATCAAAACTATAAAATAACACATATGGAATTAGGTAATTACGTAACAACAAGAAAAACAACAGTTAGTTGTTATTTTA
>JAQMYK010000007.1:3166307-3189379 GCA_030014345.1 Clarias buthupogon
TGGATGGATGGATGGATATTATTATGGATGTATATTATTATGGATGGATGGATGGATGGATGGATGGATGGATGGATATTATTATGGATGGATGGATGGATGGATGGATGGATATTATTATGGATGTATATTATTATGGATGGATGGATGGATGGATGGATGGATGGATGGATATTATTATGGATGGATGGATGGATGGATGGATGGATATTATTATGGATGTATATTATTATGGATGGATGGATGGATGGATGGATGGATGGATGGATGGATGGATGTTATTATGGATGGCTGGATGGATGGATGGATGGATGGATATTATTATGGATTGATGGATGGATGGATATTATTATGGATGGATGGATGGATAGATGGATAGATATTATTATGGATGGATATTATTATGGATGGATATTCCTTACATACTGATTTATTATTAGACAATCATTTGGATTGTTTTAGTATATAGCTACATCATTCATTATATATTTATAACGTTTAACAGACAATATGATGGATATATAATTAAACAGGCTAATTAATCTTCAGAAAGGTAAAAGAATGAAGATTCGAGCAGTGTTGTGATATTAAAGTCCTTGCATATGAAATCGCTCACGCTGCAATTTTACAGCATAAAGGTTCTTTACAATTTCCTTAAACAACTCTAATGGATCTAACCATGATATGTCGTTTCTGTTGCTTTTCTCTGTCTTGAAAAACTCAAATCTGAATTGCTTATTAAATAATCTCAGTGACCGTCCACCTTAATTACTACTCTGGCGAAAATATTTTCTTAATTAGCCGGGAGAGGAGACGTGCTATTTATAGCGTGGTGTTTAATGATCTGACTCAGGCTAAATCTCTATTGATTTTCCTGTTAAATATACAGCTCTATTGTAGACGCAACTGATTAAGCAACACAAATTACCAACACGGTAATTAAACAGCGTGGAAAAGAGTTGCACTTTTTCACATCTGATATATACAGCCGCGGATATATTGCTAATATATTCTGGCTTTTATAAGGAAATATCCATAGACATAATATTCATTGTTCATAGTTATTCATTATTATCGTTCATAATATTGTTCAAAATGATACAAAAGTTTTGTGAATAGTGAAGAAATGTCCTAACAATGGAGTAATAAAGTATTACTAAATGCATTAATATTTATTTTACTTGCTTTTGTTTTTACAACAAGTTTTGTACCTGATTTAATTCTAGACTTATACAGTATACGACCAAAACATGTCTCACCTACTGTAGGTAAAAGAGTGAATTTTCAGATCAGATCATACAGTATAACACCATTTTCTATAACACTTAATGCTTCTTATCTCCTGATCCATGCTTCATTTTTTGTAAATATATATTTGTATATACACATTTATATTTTTATCAGATAAAAGGAACACACTTGCTATACAATACAATTTCATGCCCTTTTATGTAGTGTCTGTAACTTTTTAACTTTAAATCCTTCATGATCTTAATTGTCATTCAGATGAAACTTGGCCAATTTAGCTTTAATCCTGAAAAAGTGTATTATTCTAAAATGCTAAATTGTTAAGATATTGCAACATGAATTTGACACGGTTACGGACACTACAGATTTTTTTTGCTTTTAAGGCCTTTACCAAAAAAAACTCTTTAAGCAACAATTTTTACAGTTTATATGCTGCTAGAAGCTTACACCAATTTTAGCATCTATACTCATAAAGAAATATGAATAATTAGCATTTTAAATTTAAATTAAAGCACTGAAAAATGGCACATAAAAAAATCATCTCTCCAAAACAGCTGAAGTTAGGAACCTGAAATTTTTAGGGAAGTAAGATGTTGCATACACTTTAGAAGTAGCTTCTTTGACACACACTTTTTCTGTATTATATGGACAACTTAAAAAAAATTAAATCAAATTATATACATTGATGCAAATACAAATGAGCGTGTGTGTGTGTGTGTGTGTGTGTGCGTGCGTGCGTGCGTGTGTGTGTGTGTGTGTGTGTGTGACTGAATTCTTAAGTAAGTAAATATAGTAACTGTCTTATCTTTTTTCAAGAAATAATTGTCATTAATATGAATTTATTATTAACTCCATTATTTTAAAACCTGAACTAGTTAAATACTCGTGTGTTTGTGATTCAAAACCCAAATCTGCTCTCGCTATGGAAATATTCACAAAGTTTTAATATTTCTTACCAACGTGCGAGAGGGAGAGCGAGAGAGAAACAGAGAGTGTGTGATGGGTGTGATGGGTGTGATGTACCTGCAGTGAGTTGAGGATGATGAAGATGTAGGCGAGGACGATGGAGAAAGGCACAAGAACTCCACACAGCCAGGTCAGGCCTAAAATTGGCAGCAAAACCATCACTGCTTTCACCGCCGCCCTGTGAAACACAGCAGATCTATTACCATCAGCGCATCTAGGCTATATCCCACACACACACACACTTACACACATACAGAATAAAATCTCTCGCAAATATTACTTTCCTAATCGGCCTGCCAGGTCCTGCCTCACCTCCACCCTCACTGGGCAGCTCGGCAACTCCTCGTGGTCGTCCCGAACCTGACAGGCGCTACTGCTTAGTCTCACGTTGTGACAATTTCCACACTAAATCACTTTTAATTCTGTTTAGTATAAAATTACCGTCCAGTTCAAGTGACTGTTAAAACGAACCAGCTGTGAGGGAAGTCGGCCTCGGCGCATGAAGGAAGCCGGTGTTCGATTTTTTCCCTTCGCCGACCGACGGCCACCGGCTTTCAACGCCTGCATTGATATTCTCTCACACAGACCTACTGAGAGTCACAGTGCGGCTGCTCATGCAGGAGACCTTAAAGTGTCACTTGCACTTCAGAAAGTCTGCAGTTTCACTTTCACGCCGTGTCTGGTGCACTGTGGCGGAGTAATTACTCAGGCTGTTTACAAAACCACGAGGAAGCCAGAACCGCATGGAAAATTTTTCAGTTGAGGTGTTTCAGTTAGTTTACGTCAAATATTTATATTATTTCAATTTAATTCCCATCAAAACATGAATACCTTCAACCGTCTGAAGGAAAATTCGGTACAGTAGGGTTACAGCCATAATTAACAGATTAACAGACAGCTGATTCGTCATCATCAGTTAAGGAATGGCGCCACCATGTGGTGACCGAGGATGACAAAATAGATTTTAGAAGAGAATTAGAAACTTTACCTGATCTGCTCGGACACCTGTTTGATGGAACTTGTGCCGTCTGCCATCATCAGAGATCTTCTCTTGGCTGTGGAGGTGGTGATGATGACAACACGCGTCAGCACCAGGATGTTCACCTGCAGGATGAACAACAACAACAAAAAATGTATTCAATAATAAGGAAAGCCTGGACGACACACGCAAGGATGAAAATGTGGAAAAATACAGTATAATGGCCACAACGCTGTGTAAATATCTAGTTTACTCAGTACAGAATTTGTTATAGCTGTTTTTCAATAATCTGCATTACAGTTAAACAGCATTACTATTTTTTTCCATCCATAACCTGAACGAATGAACAAATGTCTGTAAAGAAAGTCTAGTCTATATATTACATACTAGACTGTTTTTTCACATGAAAAAAAAAAAAAAAGCATGATAAAGCCTCCTGGGTTTTTTCATGAAAACTAAAAGAGGCGAGTATGATAAATAAACCAGCAGAACTGCGTCATATTCTCCAGGATATTCAGTAAAAACCTACCAGGTGATTTTATACTAAACAATTTGGGGGAGCCAAGCACCCACCTCGTGCTTGGTGGGTTTCCTCAGGGTACCCTGGTTTCCTCCCACATTGCAAAGACATGCAGATTAGACTAAATGGCGTTCCTAAATTGCCCGTAGTGCGTGAATTATAATCGAGCGTTGAGCTAGCAAACCCGACCCCTTAAGTATCGTTATAAACTTTCATTTAATCAGGATTTTTTTTATTTTGTTTTGTTTTGTTTTGGTGAATGCATCTTACTTGATCTAAATTCAGGCAGTGTTCTATAAATATCTAATTTCTTTAGTACAGATTTTGTTATGGTTGTTTATAATGATGCATAATTATAGAATTATCGGACGCTGACATTTTTTAAAGTGAGAATTTTCACACCAAATGTTGCCTGTGTTTATCACTTTTATTTCATCAATGTTCAGTTTCAGTCATTTTGAAAGCATCATTGCTTATTTTTTGTTTGTTTTTTGCAAGTTTTAGTTTCCGGATACCATACTGTGAATTTAGATCAAGTAAGATGCATTCACCAAAAAAACAACAACAATTTTTTAAAATCCTGATTAAATGTAAGATTATTACAATACGTAAGGGGTCGGGTTTGCCAGCTCAACGCCCGATTATAATTCACGCACTAGGGACAATTTAGGAACGCCATTTAGTCTAATCTGCATGTCTTTGGAATGTGGGAGGAAACCGGGGTACCCAGAGGAAACCCACCAAGCACGAGGAGAACATGCAAACTCCATGCACACAGATCCCGGAGGTGCGAGGCCACACTAAGCCACAGTGCCACCATAACATTTATATAAAGACAAATAACTGTCTCGAGATCACATATGTACTGTATATACTATACATGTAATGTTTAAAAGGACCACAAAAAGTCAAGCACAATCACAATGAATATAAACCCTGATGTTAAGAGAAGATACACATTCGCACCGTTATGATAAAGATGACTGGACCTACGAAACCCCATATGACTCCGTTGTGTGTACTCAGCCAGCAGTGGTCGTCTGCGGTGTAGTTCCCCGAGGCTGAGGCCAGAGTAACGGAGACTATCAGGACAGGCAGACCTGGCAGAATAAAGGCATTATTATAATCACAACATGCATATTA
This sequence comes from Clarias buthupogon, assembly GCA_030014345.1. Lineage (NCBI taxonomy): Eukaryota > Metazoa > Chordata > Actinopteri > Siluriformes > Clariidae > Clarias > Clarias buthupogon. The sequence continues at coordinate 3,171,164 of JAQMYK010000007.1, forward strand.
ACCCACACACGTTATTCTTTTCAATTAGTTCGAATATTTTTACAACATGATTGTTTCATGAAGAAGAAGCCAATCTTAATATTTACGCTACTCTGCTGCACATTCTTATCCGTCACTATGTATTTCACACTTAGATTTTATGTCGATTTCTGCTGAAATGCCAAAGCATGAAAAAAAAAAAGAAAAAAAAAAAACCTACTAGCCTTCTCACTGAACTAATCAGCAGCCCTTCAAATATATAAAACATACAGTAAAAGGTATGCACTGGAAAGATCAGCCTCAGTACCCCAGCCAATCAGGTAGTAGTACTTCATGTGGCGATCCTCGCTCATGTTAACGATCACCACCTTGCTCCAGAGCAGCAGCCCCTCCACCAACATCCAGCTAAACGCCGCCATGAAGAACAGATGGAGCAGCGCCGCTACCATCGTGCAGGCCACCTACAGGCACGGGGGTCAAAGGGCGAACGAGGTCGAGATGTAAAGCAATCACACGGCAGTCATGTGACGATTATGGAAGCAGCAGTGCAGCACTGCTTGGGTTTATATAGCAGCTTTGCTTTTGTTTTTTATATATAAGAAATTACTTCATACAGAATTGTATTTGGAAATTATATGTGGATATGAGTTTTATAAGTTTACTTAATTTGAGCAAGTAGTACTCATGTATGACTTATGGTATTTGGCTTTTTTTGTTTTGTTTTGTCGCACATACCTTGTTATGAATAGCCGAGCCACTGCAGAGCAGGACTATTTGGGCAAGGGTCAGAGAGATGAAAAGATTCTTATGGATGGATGTCCTCGCTGATTGAGGAATACTGCATAGACACAAGACATCTTATTCATTTACACAAATCATTTTCATTTACAGTACATACGAACGCCGTCCCTTATGATTCGAAATTTTGCAAGAATTTTGCATCGGCATATGAACCATTTCCGGCATACAAATGAACCCCAGTTAAGTTGCGACCGTGGATTTTATTTCAGATTTTATTTCATTTGCATGTACAGTGGTACCTCGTGAAACGCATTTTCCTATAGAAAATAAAATAATATAAATGCAGATAATCTGTTATATATAAATATAAATTACCAATATATATAACAATATTATTATATATTATATATTATTATATATGTATATATTATATATTTATTTATATATAAATATATAAATTATCAGTATATATAACAATATTATTATATATTATATATTATTACATATTTATTATTATATTATATATTTATTATATTATATTAGCAATATTACCAATGTCACTATCACACTATAACAATTTTTTTGCTTATAAAAAGATAATCAAACCATTTAGAAAAGACATTTAAATGAAATAAAATATGAAATAAATAGACATTAAACGTCACTCAACCTTAATTTATGATTCTTCTCGGTACCGGCTGCTTTAAAAACCGAACTAAAAGCGTCTCCGATTTATTCTTGCTACCGTCCTTGATAACATTCTTGGGACCCGTGGTGCTACGTCTTCACTAAATCTTGCACAAAATGCAAAATGCGCAATAAAAAAAAACACAATAAAAAAATATGTAAACTCGCTTCGATTGGCTTTTCACTGAAGCAAACAAGTTTTGATCGGCTAACGGAAGTACGTCCTTACGAACGTTCTTGCAAGCTGGGGCGTTCGTATGTCAAGTTGCAAAAAATATGCAAAAAGTATAATTATAGCATTGGAAATTGTTAATATTGGTAATATTTTTATTTGTCTGGAGCGGATTATCTGCATTAAGAACTCACCTCTGGAACGGGTTACATTTGTATGCTGCACTTTTTTTAAGCAGACTAAATGTGTATAAACTGATCAGGCCCAAGTAAAGGCCATAAATCTCTTTCTGAAATCAGCTTGCTCAATACCGTACTGATCAGTCGCTCCCAGTGTGGCCATTGTGCTTAATTAACTCCACTGTAATGTAACCATAAACTCTCAGCTCTGAGGATTGTGTGTGTGTGATTAGCTACTGAACACTAATTACCGGATTAGCAAAGTTCAATACTGGTTCTGCCTCAAAAACCGACTAGTATTGATCAGTGAATACGACTCGGGTCACAAATGTAGACCAGAGACTAATAACGTGAAGCTTATAGTACAGTAGGAACAGTGTACATTATAAGGAATTAACTTGGGTATCTTCCTAAAAAATAAATGAAATCTTCACATTACATTTCTCCAGTGTCTGAAATGAGGAAGTTTTTTTTTATTATTATTTTTTTTTAGAGAAGGCCTCCTAAATGTATTAATACACACTCACACACACAAACACATTTACAAAGGTACCACTGCTGTGCCATCGTATCCTTGGAAACCACTTACTCTAGCACGGTAAGCAGCATCAAGGTCACCACAAGAGCGCAGAGTGATGCTCCTGATCCTATAAACGTCAGCTTGGTCAGAACCATCTCCTCTTCTTCACTCCACTGCCGAGACACGAAAGACAAATAAAACATATAGATTCTCTCTCTCTCTCTCTCTCTCTCTCTCTCTCACACCCATCAGATGTCTAGATCAAGTCCCGAGTAATAGAACTAGATATTTTGTAACTGCATGTTGTGTGTGTTAATTAAAGATGTATTATTATTATTATTATTATTATTATTATTATTACTAATAATAATAATAAATCAGTTTTAGGGTTTTTCATAAAAAACATGTAAGCATAAAGTTTGCTGATCGACTAACGGCCTAAAAGTAACACCCAGTCCGTTATTATTTACCAGAAATGATTATTGATTGACATGTTAAATTACATAGATTTATAACTGGCATCTCTAATGAACATTTGCAAATTTTTGTCAAATCCATATTTCTTCTGTAAGCGAACAGAGACCTCTGCTGGACGGAGCTAGAAGGTATTCAAAGAGATGAATGCAATGCAGTGATTTACTCTCACTCTCACTCCTCACTTATACTACTGGAGCTCTGTAGTTGGACCTCTGTAGTCCAACTAGGGACCGTGGAGACCAATAGTATTTACAATTGTATTTATTCCCATTTCACGACCGTGGTAGGACCTTCAGTCAACAATCAGGCAATTTGGAGGACACCAATTAGCTTAATCTGCATGTCGTTGGGAGGAAAACCACCATGCATGGGAAAAACATGCAAACTCCATGCACACACACCCCAAGGCGGGAATCGAACCCATACCCTGGAGGTACAAGGCGGCAGTGCTAACCACGACGTTACCAGACCGCAGAATGATAGAATGATGATTAAACAACTTTAAAGTAATGTACATGGTAAGCAAGGGGTGCTGGGATTTAAACAGACAACCTTCTGATATGTGGCACAAAGGCTTAAGCACTGAGACATCACAACTTGTGCAGATAACTTGTGCAAACTTTTATCGACATGAATTCAGAAAAGTTAAATCAACACATGTTAATAGGTGTTGAGGAACAGATCTGAAGGTTGTGAGTTCGAATCCCAGCAATGCCATGGTTTGATTCTAGAGTCCCATCAGCTTAGGTTTTTAACCTGCATCAAGGAAAGGTATGTATGGGATTATGACTTACTCTGAACTATGAAAAATATTACAGTACTTAAACAGTTGTTTACTGTACAATTTACACTAGTGTTTGTAATAAATGACACCGATAGTTTAAAAGCCTCCTATGTATATGAATCTGAGTATCTCCTGTATATACACTGTTTATATGATGTAATTCAACAGATTTTACAAAACTTTATAATACAAATATATAATATTAATAGCATACCCCGCCTCCCATGTAATTCATAAGAATCGCAAAGTTGGTGGTGTGGTTGCAGAAGCAGGTGGTGGCGTTCGGTTCAGAGTACAACACTTCACAGCCCTTGTCTGACCAATCGCTCACACTGGAGGTTCTGCAAAAACAGTTTATAAAAGTTAGACTTGTTGCAACTAGTAAGTTTTTTTAATAAGAAACACCTTTTCATGTACTTACATTTCACTGACGTTCCAGAAAATGCACAAAGGTGTGACTGACTTGTTGGACTCCACCTACGATGAGAACAGAAGTGTGATGTCATGCTACAATCCAATAACTAAGACAGTGCTGTATAATCTTTCTGAGACTCCAATCTATACATACTGTATCTTCCATCTACAGTATATTCCAGATCGCCTGGTTACATTTGGTACATATGATCATTAGCAGTACTGATCTGAAATTTTCATTTGGTTGTGTTTGGATTGGACTTTTCAACAATAGAATGCAGAAAGCCTTCGTTATTACGAGTATATCTTCAGGATCAGGCATTGACCAAAGATCTGAGCTCGAATAACAAACAAACAGGATTGCTACACCCTTAATCATGTCTTTGCTTTATTTGGCCCACTAAAGCCTCATAAAGCCTCATTAATATTTTCAACAAAAAAAAATTACATGTTATTCTGAACTGGCTGGATTATTTATATAATCAAGATTCTGGATGAATTAAAACATAATAATATATACACCATACTGTACATTAGGGATGGGAATCATCACTCACCACCCGATACGATATTATTACGATACCTCCATGCTGATTCAACTAAAATTATGATTCTATAAAGATCACGATTTTATAAATATCCAGATTCAATGTTCGATTTTCCCCCAATTTTCTTAAAATTTTAAACCTTTAAAAAAGATTAACGATTAATTAAATGCAGCCCGTTCCTTATAACATTAATTTCCTCATTTAAAAAGCCAGCACAGCATTCAAACTAACCCAAATAACTTAAACTTTTAAATTCTAATTAAATGAAACAAAAAAGCTACATTGTTACTGAGCAGCGTGTACAGTATGTCAGTAACAATGTGTCATCTGCCATAATTATTATTTCTGAACAAACTTAGCAAATAATTCACTCCTACTACATGGAATGAAAATGTGTGAATAGTGAATAGAGTGCGCCACCTGTAGGATTATATAGTAATTATGATGTTTTACCTTTTCAAAAGTCTCAAAATTCCACTCTGACAGTGAATAAAGGGTTTGGACTTTTTTGAAAATGTAACGCCATAAAAATGTGTTTCTGTTGCGCCACTCAGAAGCTTCTGCGCTCTGTACAGAATTGTTTATATCTGAGGCTGAGACCAATCAAACCGACGACCAGCCAATCCTGGTCACTGGCCGATCGACTGGTTCATTTCTATTATATACATAAAAGATTTTATTGTGACGATACATGAATCACGATCAAGAGAATCATGATTTATAACTGAATCGATTTTTCCCCAACTCTATTATACAGTACAGGCATATGAAAAGGACTACGTATATCCCAGGTCCACCTCATTTCCAGACTCATTACTCTTAGCCCTCAGTTCATTTTTCTTGCGTCCGAATATGAGGCTTAAACCTGGCACATGGACAAACAAACGTACCAATCTTATAGTAGACAGAGTGTACTGCACAGACACTGGAACATTCTCTTCCTTCGACACGTCTCTCACTGTGGCCGATATGACGCCTGTAGCCAGGTGACGGATCACGGGTCTAAAACACAAATATCAGAAAGGTTTGAACCACAATATACACTGATCCTAAAAACGACAGCTAATCTGATGCGTAATATTCAGCAACATTAAAGCCTCCTACTGTCCACTCTCTGTGTCTGTAAACGCCGTGAATTCAGCTCTGGACAGCACATTCGTCATGTTCCTGTAGTAAGCGTGAATGAACATCACATCCTTGCGACCTGTAGAGGACGAGTTTGTCTAGTGTGATCATCAACATTCAAGCATTATTAGCAATTATTACATGCTAACTGAAATATTTAAAACTTTTTTTTTTTTCCGATGATTACAGCTTACAGCTCATAAAAGTAAAAATCTAGTATGTCAGAATATCAGAATATTTTATTTTGAGTTTGAGCAGATTGTCAAGCGAAGCTGATTAAAGAACTTGGAGGCCTTCACAAGGAGCGGAGTGAGGCTGGATTCAGTGCATCAAGAGCCACCACACAGAGAGACGTCTTCAGGAAACAGGCTACAACTGTAGCAGTCCTAGTACCGAACCACTCCTGAACCAGAGACAAGATCAGCAGTGTCCTACCTGGGCTAAGTGGAAAAACAAATGGACCATTGCTCAGTGGTCCAAACTTCTCTCTCTTGCAAAGAAATTAAATTTTGCATTTTATTTGGAAATCTAGACAAGGAAGTCTAGAAGTAGTGAAGATGCACAAAATCAAGTTGTATGAAGTCCAATGTGAAGTTTCCACAGTTGGCGATGATTTAGGGTGTCATGTCATCTGCTGGTGTTGGTCTACTGTGTTTTATCAACTCCAAAGTCCAGGAGATCTTGGAGTGCTGAATGCTTCCATCTTCTGACTGGGTCTATGGAGATGTTGTCTTGCTTTTCCAGCATGTGCCAAAACTACCAGCAGGACTGCCCACAGTGCCAAAACTACCACTATGTCAGCCAACTTTACTGGCCAGCCAACTTACCTTACCTGAACTCTATAGAGTTTAGTCAGGACGAAGATGAGAAACATGTCACCCAATAATACAGATGAGCTGTAGGCTGCTATCAAAGCAACCTGGTCTTCAATAATGCCTCAGCAGTGCCTCAGACTGATTGCCTCAATGCCCTAATGCGGTAATTTATGCTAAATGAACATATTTTTTCAGAAATTCTGTATTGTACTTTTTTTTTTATTGATCCTGGGAAATATTCTAATATTTTGAGATACTGGATTTTTGATTGTCGTGAGCTGTAAACTGTGATCATTGAAATCAAAACCCAAAAAGACTTATTTCACTATAGTGAAAGTGAAATATTTCACTTTATCTGTAATGGATCTATATGCATTTAACCTAAATTTCACTTTAAACTAAATTGCAAAAGTGGAAAAATTATATGACCTACAACAATTCTTTGTGTATGCATTTTTTTAAATGTCATAAATAACTGTCCTGTTGGATATAAGGACTTTCAGATCCTGTAAATCGTGTATTTTTGGATTATTGTCACGTTACGACAACATCCTTTGAGGTTCAGATCTCGAACCGGTATTCTGCTGCGACATTTCAGCTGAATGATACAGCTAATACATGGTGTGGCCAAAAGTATGTGGACACCTGACCATTGCATCCATAAGGGATTCTTCATCAAAATCTTAAAAACACACAATTATCTTTGTGGCATTACAACTTCCCTTCACTGGAAGTAAACCTGTTCCACCATAACAGTGACCCTGTGCACAACTCCAGCTCCATGAATACATCATTCGCCAAGATTGGAATGAAAGAAGCAGCTCTATCTTCAACCCCACTGAACACTGACAGTGACATCACCCCAGACCTCTTATTGCTAAATAAGCACAAATCAACATGCTCTAGAAAAGAGCGGGAAAAGTGTGAAGGCTAGTATAATGGATGCTCAACAAGCACATACTGTACTGTATGGGTGTGTTGGCAAGGGGTGCACAAACTTTCTGCAAGTATAAAATGAAATGTGGACTATAATTAAGAAAAACTTTCCTCACCCATGGAATAAAGTCTCTGGACTTCTGTCTCTGAAATGAGGACTTCCTCACCCTCAGTGGGTTTATACGCACTTCTGAAATTGTCATGAGATAAGGTTTGTGGTTCAAGACGAACATCTGTAAAAACAACCAAAATACCCACATCATTCAATAATTACTATGTACTGTATTTACATATACCCGCATCAGAGTCCTCATTGGGCCGTTATACTGTAGCAATCCGTAAGGGAGAAATAATGAGTGCTATGCAGGAAATATTTCACTGGGATATTAAAGAGCCATAACGTTTTAAAGTATTTAATGTAAAAGTTGCATTTTATATTGAGTAGCATGTACAAAGTATATTTATAACTGTAAATCTTTTTCGCACATAGAACTTCATAACTCTCAGTATATAATTTCTACCCTTGTGTCAATGCAGCAAACATACTTTACCTATGTTTTTTGTGAAAAGCGTAAAGTTTTTCTTATCCGGAAAGATCGAATCAGCCAGAGCCCAAAGTATTTTTTCAATATTCTCGATAATCATAAATGGTTTAAGCTTAATCTGTGGAAATAAAAAAACAACAACACACACACACACACACACATTGAAGTACAGAACAGAATTTTTAAGCTCATATTGGCATTACGCATGTATCTCACATCAGTGAATATCAAAACATACGCCTAATGGCTTCATATCCAGCCACTGCCGGGCCAAGACAGAATCAATGAGTCCATTGGCTAGGATCAGGTAGTTGGAAGCCATGGATCTGACGACTGCTGAAGGAAGCGATGTTTTATTAACTTGAGAAGCGGCACCCTGTTCAATGGTTTGAGTGAGGTGCACCATGTCAGTCGGCGTGATGATGTTTGGATCGGTCTCGATAGCCTTCATCAAGGACTGAGCAAGGGAACTCAGCCACTTTAAATGATGTTCTGCGGATGAGGAAGAATTATGGTCGTCTAACTCCTACGGAGAGGAGAACGTTTAGTGGTCTTCAGAGTAAACACGATAAGGTAAACACTGATAAGATAAAGCTGTAAAAAAAAATGTATAAACAGCCAGGATGGAGTTGATGTGTAAATCAAATGGGGAAGTTCCCATACTCACGGGGTTGTCATGAAGATCTTCGCTGAGTTGTGTAAAAAATGGAGTCTTGGGAAATCTGGACATGCCAAAATGGTCCACGAATTCTACGGGCAAAACAAGACGTGGGACTGTTAGCGGAAAAGTAATCATCTTACACAATTACCGTAAAATAACCAATTACTTTTGAATGGAGTTTTTTTTTTTTTTTTGATGAAACTTTTACTTTAATAGACAGTATTGAAGTAATCAATCAAAATCCCTTTTGTTCAACAATACTCCTTAGTTATTGTCTTTGCTTGATGCGTGCCACTAATTTGTTTTTTCTCTGTATATAAAGAAACTTTCTGAAATTCTTATCCACACATAAGCTATAAAAAATATATTACCTTTATGAAATTGACATACGCCTCTTCTTTGCAAATCACAGTTGTCCCAGGTCAACACTCCATTGCCAGGGTTAAAGGTGACACAGTCCTCATTCTCTGGAAACTGCGAACGCTCTAAAGGAAATCATATAAAAGTGTAAATTTGAATGTGAACAAACAGATTGAACTGGGTGGTCAGTTAAACACAATTACACACACATATACAGATCATAAGCAAGAAATTGTGATGTAGTGTAAGAGCTTGGAGTGTGTTCGTCATGGGATGGGAATGCACTGTATTAGAGACAGTGTTTGTTTTGAAGGGTGGTATTCTGAATTACAGCATGCTTGATATATTTATGACCGTTTAGGGCCGTTTCCCAGCTCCAACTTGGCTCCAACTCATTTGAGCAACCAAGAAGTAGAGCAGCAGTGGAAACAGTTACGCACAATGACTTGCAGCTTAATCCATTCAAATGATGCCCAAAACGATGAAAAAAAAACCCAATAGTGTGCTTTACAGTACCTTGACACTGGATATAGCCCCACTGAGTCTGGAGGGAGGTTGTCATCTCCAACTCTGATCTGTCCCATCTGAAAAGCAGACCGGAAGAAGTGAGCGAACAGTCTTTTTCCATGGTTCGGATATCCCCATCATCCAGCACCTGATCCCACATGTTCAGCTGAGTAATGCTGCCACAGAAGGCTTTGTCACTATCGAACTCGCTGCCGAAAGCGTCTTGTTCTTGGCCTATGATGAAAATTCCACCGCCCCGAATGTGGCCTGATGAGTAGAGCGAAATACCACGTTGAACTTTGTGACCATCCACTGACATTGTCCATTTGCCACCCTTTCCAGTCCAGCTCACACATATGGAGTGCCAAGAGGCATCGTTGGTGAAGACTGATAAGTAAGGGCCATGGTGACCGTGCACCATCAGGGCAAGTTCAACGTTTCGGTTCGGCAGGACTTTGGCTCGGAGCTGGAACTCGTTAATGTAAGAGCGTAACGAGTAAGAAAACACGGTCAAACCGCCATGGCAAGAGGGACTGAAATGGAGCCAAACACAAACCGTCACAGCAGTCATATCCGAGAAATTTCGCAACAAACGGGCGGATTGAAGTTCACTTCTGTTCTGGAAGTTCAGGATTAAGGTACCTTGGAGGAAAGATATGGCAGATTGTGAATATTTGTCAGTAATATTATCGATTATATTATTTATAAATAATTTCATCAAGAAATTCCGCATGAAATTCTGCATGTGGTTTATTTTTAAAAATCCACTTTATTGCCAAAAGTATTCACTCGCCTTCCTTCACATGCATATGAACTGGAGTAACATCCCATTCTTAATCCATAGGGATTAATATGATGTTGGCCCACCCTTTGCAGCTATTTCAGCTTCAACTCTTCTGGGAAGGCTTTTGACGTAGAAGAACTTGACTGGCCTACACAGAATCCTGACCTAATCACAATACCTTTGGGATGAATTAGAGTGGACACTGCAAGCCAGACCTTCTCGTCCAACATCAGCGTCTGACCTCACAAATGCGCTTCTGGAAGAATGGTCAAAAATCCCCATAAACACACCCCTAAACCTTGTGGAAAGCCTTCCCAGAAGAGTTGGAGCTGTTATAGCTGCAACATCATATTAAACCTTATAAATTAAAAATTGGATGTTACTCAAGTTCATATGCACTTGAAGGCAGGCGAGCTAATACAGTACTTTTGGCAATATAATGTATGAACTTTGGTTATTCTGTATATAAGGTTTATGAAATATACAGTACACTGCCTGGACAAAAAAACTAATTTGCACACTCTAAGATTTCATTCCATCACCGTTAGTTTTGATTACATCGCACACTGTATCAGCCAATTGGCCATGTGTGAAGATGATTACTCATGCTCCCAGAACCACTCTTTCAGAGTCCTGGAATATGGCCGTACCATGAGGGAAGAAAAACTCCATAGATGTAATACCCTGGTAATTTACTATATTCAGGTCGTGATCTCAACAAGTGATCTCCATTCATGAATATTTCCCACCATATTCCCTTCACGAGGTTGGTGGTTCAGTGCGATTCTTGCCCCAGATTAATTCAAATCTCCTTAGTTGTTTTCTTTGCTGTGATGCAGCCAATTAATTTGAAATGGAGACCTGTTTTTGGCCAGACAGTGTAAAATTGAGGAACGTGGTATGTGGAGGTCACTCACCGTGTATTTCAGAAACTCTTTTTGCAATCCAGACAGGCTCGGAAATGTTCACGGACCGTAGAAAGCCGGTCAGCTTTTGTTTCTCTTCGGCACCGGGTACGACTGCCAGGGATCCCGACCTCTGGATACACTGCTGATTGACTGCATGCCAGGGCAGCCTGGCTGGATGATACTTATAATAAACTTCCTCATTTGCCCGTAAACTTGGGATTTCCACATTAACAGCAAGAGCTGTAGACAGAGATCACATCATGGAGTGGAAACAGATCCAACTTCAGTGTCATACTGATATTTATTTATTTATTTATTTGTTTATTTCATTATTTCATAGGTGATGACACATCCTGTCTATGAAATGCAACGCAAGTTACAGAGTAGAGTATTAATTTGTTAAACAAGCCTTACAAAAAAGCTTATGAAAGGTGAGTAATAAGATAAGAAGCAAATGTGCAAAATATGAACAATTGGGCTTGGGGTAAAATAATTATTACCTTTTCCAATGCAGTGCTGAATCAAGACCTATAAAGCACAAACAGCACATTATATACTGTATGTACAGTATGTATGTAACTCCATGAATAACTCCCGAAATGTTCAAGATTAAGAAGTCAAATGTACTCACAATGACATTCGAGCAGAGAAGTTTCAGTAAAAGCATCCTGGCAAGAGAACAGTGTAGTTTATGAACCTGTCTAAACAAATTACACCCACAAGTCTCAAAGAATTCTGTACATTATTTAAACCTACTGTATCCTACGTAGTGAAAGTCTTGAAAAAAAACTCAGCTGATGAATAATTTAATGAGTAGAATAAGTTAACTCTGTCTTACCTTTGAGTATGGTTTTCCCTGTTTAAAGGTTGAGAAGTTTTGTGTTTTCTGTTGAGAAGTTCCTGCCTGTTCTTCTTGTTCCCTGGAGTTCAGCTCAGTTGTGTGTGTGTGTGTGAGTGTGTGTGAGAGAAAGAGAGAGAGAGAGAGTGCATTAACATGTGCATGAGCCGGAGAGCTGTTGTGTGTGTGTGCGTAACCATGTGCGCGCCAATGACAGGCGTCAGGCTGCTGATTTAAATAACCGAAGAGGAGAACCCTAACAAAAAACAATAATATTAAAAAAATAAAGGTATATCTCAATCCATCCATTTAACTGGGATGGATGGACTGGGTTGCAGTTCCAATAAGGAACCTTAAACTTCCCTCTCCCCAGCCACCTCAATCAACTTTGATTTGGGGATCTCCCAATGGGTTCAGTGTGGAGACACACCTCTCTCCCTCCTCATCCTATGATCGGATCCCCAGAGCCAGCCTCTGACACCCCGCGTCTGATCCATCGAGGCCCTTGGCGCTCACCGCCACCCAAATAACAGCGCACCCTACTCTTGTTAGGTCCCTTGAGTGGTGGGTCCACATTAAGAGGAAGAATGGGTAGCCACGCCCTCTTCTGGGCCCCGTGGCAGAATTGGTCACCAAACCTTCACTCCTCTATCAGGGCTTCTTTAGGGCAGGGTCACTTCTCTCCCTCCTCTGTCTACCTTGGGGTCAATTTTGAACCAGTCTCAGTATGATCCCTCACCTGAGACCAGATTGCTTTGGGAATCCCAACCAGGAGAACATGCACAGCTCCCAGGTTTATATTTGTGGTATTTTGCTCCGTCCACGTGCCTTCTGGCACATCAGACGCAGATAATCCCCACCCTAGAGATATATCCACCATTTCTGTGGGAGTTACCCAAGGGTTCGGGTTGTCAGCTCGCCACCCGACTGTCATTTGCACACTACAGGTAAATTGGGAACGGCACATCTAATGAGAGGAAACCGGAGTACCAGGAGAAAACCCCCCAAGCACGTTGAGAACATGCAAACTCCAGTTTTATAAGGGCCCGTGAACTTCTACACCACAATCGCAGAAGTACATATGAATTTGGTGTACACTACACTACATGCAAAATTAGATTTTTAAAAAAATCACATTGTAACATATTAAACTGCGTTATGCTGTATGTACATAATTAACTATTAAATGTACCATTTTGTATTCAAATGTATTTATCTAGGCTAATAGCTAATAATGCCACAAATGGTCTCATTAGGAGGATGTTTGCCAATATTTATTTATCACCTCAAATATATATATATATATAAAAATAAAAAAAAAACTTCAAAAACTAAGTGTGGTATCTGTAATAAACTATAGCCTTTTGCGATTAAATAATTGCACAGGTCTCTAGCACTACACTACACTACACTACACAGCCTTTACACCCATACTGTATTTGTGATTCTTCCTCAAACAGTTACCACAAAGTTGGAAACACAGGATTATCTAGAATGTCTTTGCATGCTATAGCGTTATCATTTCCCTTCTCTGGAATATAACAGGAATTAACCTGTCCAGACATGACAATGCCCCTCTGCATAAAGCCAAATACATGAAGCTACAGTATGGTATTAGCCAAAACATGGTATCGGTGCTAAAAGATAAATTTCCAGATCATATAACACCATTTTTCATAATACTTCATGCTTCTTATCTCCTGCTTTGTTTTTTGTAAATATGCATATACATTTAGATTTTTATCAGATAAAAAAAAATTCTAACTACAAATTCTCCTTTTATGTAGTATCTGTAACTTTATTTTAGATTAAAATCGTTTAATGATCTTAATTGTCATTCAGATTAAACTTGACCAAAACCTGAAAATTCTACTTTTAGTTTTATTCTAAAATGCTAACTTGTTAAGATATTGCAACATGAATTTGACATGAACCAACAATTTTTCCATGTCATATGCTGCTAGAAGCTTAAACCAATTTTAATATCAAAAGTCCTAAATGCATATTTTGTCCTGTTAGGGTTTTAATAATTTTAGATAAATAGATTCCAAGGATGGAAATTGCCATAATTTGGAATAAATCATATTTTTTTTCAATCCAGGGTGTATTTTAATCTTATTCCCGCTGTTCCCAGGGCAGCACATTCCTTTGGATGGTGGCAATAATTATCAAGTTGACTCGTCTTGATTTATAAACCTGTTCAACTGATGGCATAAATTAACAGACCAGCTTCCTGACAGGTACTGGCTAACATGAACTATTGTAAAAAATATATATATATTACTCAAAAGAGTACAGAAACGGACTTTGAATTGAAATGAAACACGACATTTCAGCTAGGATCAGTGTTTATTATGAAAACAGTACACAACCTATTAAATTACTACATGATTGTATATAGAATGCTATTCTATAATGACTTCTTAAAAAGACAAACATATAACAGGGATTGTGGAAAGTTTGTGCAAAGCTGCAAAACAGTGCATATATGAATATTGAGTGAGTTGTAGAGTAAAAGAAATATAATGTATTAAAAAAAAAAGGAAAAACAAAAGATTTTATTAAGATAATTATTTTTTTGCATTGCCAACTCCAACTTATTACTATATCCTTGGTTATATACAAGAAATAAACACCCATACCTATATATATATATATATATAGATAACATCGCATATTATAATGTAAAATAATAATATTTATCACTTCTAAAAAAAATCTTTTTAAAAAGCTTGTAGATGTTATATTTGTGCTTTTAATATTACAGTACCTCTTTATGGGAAAATGTGCATGCTGGAAATTTCCTGCTGGTGCTCAGACTATTATAATATAATCACTTGTCCTATTTTTTGTTTTGTTTTTTGTTTAAGAACACCCAGCTCAAACCCAGCGGATGTCCCTGGAGCACGAGCTGATGCCTGAGGACAGCGAGTACACTGTTTTAGGAGCGGTTCGATGTCTTGAGCCTTGAGCTGTTTCTTCGAGCTCAGGCTTCACGAAGGTCCTGGATTCCACATCATCTTCGATGCTCTCATTAAACAGTTCTGCTAGAGAGCATAAAGCGGAGTGCAGGTCGTCTCGCGCATCCATGACGCTCTTGATACACGGCAGCTGAAGAGTACCGGCGTGGCAGACGTCCGTCTGTCTCGGTAACCCGTGCACTAGGCCACTAATGGTCTTGGTCAAAGACTGGACTCTATCTCTGAACGAGCTGAGACCAACATCGCTGCCTTTACCTGGAGGAATAATCCACATGCATGTCATCGTTTATAAATATTTTAATATTGTACGGTTAAATAAAAGATCCGAAGGTAATTAGTGATCTACACGAACAGGAAAAAATATATACCTCTTAGAGTGCGAGACAAAGAGGATTGAAGCTGCTGGAGAGCGTGGTTTAGCTCAAAGAGCTTGGAGGCCGTGTTTCTCAAGCGTCCCATCTGTACAGCATCGGCTCCCTCTGGATCATTCTCCATATGATCAGGTTTCTTCTGGAGCAAGAACAAACACACTTTGTTACAAGCCAATATACTATCATACTAACATTAACAAACTTAGTAAAATAAAAAAATAAAATACCCCCACAAATCATTAACATCTGATGCAATATGCTGAATTAAAAAACAAAAAAGGAAGTGTTAAGTTTTTTGGGTCAGTAAGGTTATAAATAATAAATGAATAAAAATTTATGCAAGTCAACCAAGGAAAATGTTTCGCTTTGTACACTAAACATGCTATAACTTTTAAAAACGTGTCTTTCTTTTAAGAAAAATCTAATTTATTCGAAAATTAAATAGTTTCCTAATAAAGGTTCTATGTTGGTTTTGTCAAATTCTAATGGACTTGCAGAAGAAAGTGTGATTATGTCGGGTGACAATGATGACGCCGCCAAAAAATGCCGAATAGTGATCCCTATGTCACCCATCCTTTGGGGGCAGATGACACAAAAATGTATATACAGTATGAATACATGGATAGGTAGACATAAGGCAGAAAAAAACTAAATAAGCAAATATAAATGAAAACAATTGAACAGAAAATAGTTTAAAAACAAATAAAATTGTTCAAATACTTCAAATTCGTTTTAGATTTTTAAAAAAAAGAAAAAAAGAAAAGAAATCTTTAGATAGAAGCATTTTCACTTATGCTCTGAGACTTTTGGACATCGCTGGGTAAACACGGACTGGGCAAAAAAAGTTTCAGAAGTGTCAAATTACTGGCGTGTATCAGGCAAAGAATTTGGATTTTGGTTAAGATTTGTTATTGAATTCTGAAAGCATCATGCTGAACCATTAACTTTGCGTGAGAAATGTGGTCGGGAGAATATCTGTGAGTTAAACACTTGGTGAAGTTGCCTCGCATTGTACTAGTAAGAGCATTTCCACACTCACAAAGTGAAGAGAACTTACAGGATTGGGACTAAACAGCTGTGTGGCTACAAGTCTTGTGAAAATAATCCGAAAACGGAGTAATTTTGCTAGGGAGCATAAAGATTGGACTTTGGAGCGATGGAAAAATGTCATTGAGTACAGATTGGGCCTATTCCAGAACGCTGCGTGAGTCAGAGTAAGAAGTCAGGGAAGTGCATGAAGCAATGCACCCATTATGCATAGTGGCCACTGTACAAGTCCCTGGAGGCAGAGTTATGATCTGGGCTCAACCACGTTATGAGGCAATAAAATGAAGTCAGCTGACGACCTGAATGTACTGAATGACCAGGTTATCACATCTGTGGAGTTTGTTCTCCCTGTTGGCACAGGCATGTTCCAGGACTCAAACTGTAAAAAGGGGAACCAGTTTAGTTTTTTGGGGGGGCTGGGAATTGAGTGTGCAATTGAAATCTACTTAATAAACAAAATTCGCGCACTTCACGGTGTAACAAAAAATTTAATTCGCTGAAAAATTCAACAGATGGCGCTGTAAAAATTTTTTTAATTCCATATCAACATTGAGTAAAATTGAAGACCATATTAAGAACCAGTCTACAAATCCGATCCACGTATTGACCCCCCCGATCCCTCCAGCCCCAATACAACTGTAAATTACTGAATCAAGCACATCTGCTGGGTCTAATCTGTGTTCCAGAAAGAGAGGGACAAATAATAGAATAATAGCAGCCTAAGCCTAATAAAAACGCTAAGACGTTTGACGGACGACATTCGGTTCAAGTCATGCGTTATCTTAACGAGAGCCTGGCTGAAAGCGTCTACGATAACCCTGATCAGACACATGGCCTCACTAGCGCTGCTGTACATTGCTGATTTATTTTTTGGAAGCGCGGTCGTCAGTTGAAAGCCTTCGTCACGGCGTAATGATTTACTAATACGTACCAACATGTTGCAGTGAATGTAGCTTTGCAAATTATTTGCCACCTCCAGCATTTTCACTTTAAGTTTCTGTAAAATCTGGAACGCAAAACAGAGTGAATTGTAAGTGCATGAGGGATACACTGAACAGAAAAATAAATAAATAAAAAAGTTTTTTTTTTTTTGATGAAATTTCGAACATTTTTTTGCAGAATGTTAAATAATTAAACAGAAGACGGGGAACAAAAAGCAAAGGGAAGGCAAAAGAACCTGATTTCTAGGTTGAGCTAACTGAGCGTGTCTGAGCATCTCTCTGCTGATCAGGAGCGCCTCATCTAGAAGAGCTCTCACGCCTCGGCACGTCCCATCCCGCAGACACATCGCAGCAGACCTCTGAGGAGATCCAGGCAAAACGAAAAACAACACACACCACAATTATGTCCATGGGTGTAAAACAGTATTTGTAAAGCCATATTCCAAATCCAAACAGAACCTCACTTTGCCTACGATGTCTGACCCGTGTTCAGTCAGATGAAGATGTGTGCCGGTTACTGCTGCAAGGTGAGCCGTGGCGCTCAGAGCTGCGTCCGTACTCCTCCCCACCTTCCTCTGGGCCTCGGTCACCATAGAGGAGATTTCGGACTCACAACCCTGAAGAAACAGAAAGTACATAGAGATTAACCTTTTTAAACATAGATTACACTAGATCAGGGGTCGGCAACCCGCGGCTCTTTCATCGTCCTGCTGCGAATCCCTATGGCTTTGGAAAATAAATAATGAGTATTTAATTTAAATGTATTTTAAATTTAATTTTAACGTATCCGTTAGATTTTTAAAGGTGATTCTAAATGTATAGATCAGTGTTTTTCAACCTTTTTTGAGCCAAGGTACATTTTTAATTGAAAAAAATCACAAGGCACACCAACAACC
>JAQMYK010000007.1:3194716-3207032 GCA_030014345.1 Clarias buthupogon
TTACTATCTTTCTGGGAAAGGTGAAATTTGTCATCCTTTTCTTCCTAAACATGCTCTGGACATGGATTTATTGGACAAATAACAGACAAATAAAAGCAGGACAATTTATTTAATGGTCTATGAAAGTCACTGAGAGAAATTCCTACCATTCACATTATTTCATGCACAAATCAGTAATAATAATTGCATGGTTGAATCTAAACATACTATATATCAGGATTACCTCTAAGTAATCCTTACTTGCAAAGCACAATGACACAATGCCAAATAACACAATAATAATAATAATAATAATTATTATTATTATTATTATTATTATTATTATTTATTTATTTTATAATTATTAAATAAATATTATTAAGTGGTTGAACTTTTTAAACAAGTGATTTAATAAGAAAAACAGTCCTGGCCAGTTATATATAATTACCCAGAAATAAATTACAAAAATGAAAGGTAAAAAGTAAATGAGACTCAAATGATTAAGAAGAGAAATAAAACGTACCTTCTGCGAGAGAATGAAGACTCTGTGGATGCTGAAGATATGTCTGGCTCCCAGTGATCATTGGGGTCATAAAACACCTCGTCGTCTTTCGTGGTGCAAACGCCCTACGAGCAACGAAATCGACGGACTTGAGCAAAGAAGAGGAATAAAACGCTTCAGACTTTTTCTTCTAAAGAGACTTTCTTCTCCATGTACTAAATCTACAGCATAAATAAGTTGTAAACAGAGTAAAGGGACAGGTTTGTGTGCTGCGGTTCTGAGCTCTGCTTTGTGCTTTCTCATGTTACTTTATGGAGCTATCAAAGAGCCTCAGATAGAAACAAAAAACCTAATGTACGCTCCTGGGATTTGCATAAAAATAGAAAGGAGCGAGTGTGACAAAGTTACCAGAAGAACTCATATTCTCCAGAAAGATCAGTAAAACCCAACAGCTGTTTTACACAAATCTGTGTCAAAAACTCCTGATTTTAAGCAATGAGTTGTCACTCCAAATATTGACTGTTTATTTTATTACTCGTTATAGAAGTTTCTTTTATGCAGAAAAGTTTTCAAAAGCATCTTTTGCTTATGCCCTATTTTCGTATGTGCCCAAGACTTTCGCACAGTACTATAAGTATATGTTAGCTTTTACTGAGCATGCTGGAGAATATGAGTTCTTCTACAAGGCGTACCTAATGAAGTGAACAATGAGTATATTAAATTAAAGTCATGCCTATTTTCTTCAAAACACACAACTCTATATCTTTGTATGACTAAGCTTTTAGTTTTGAGTTCCACACAAAACCTCAACAACTTTTTTTGTGGGCAAATAGAAATGATTTACTAAACAAGAATATAATTTGGGTCAGTTTTTTGGAATAGTAGACATAAACCATGAAGTAACTCAACTACCTACAAAACAAGCAAATTGAACCTGTCTGTAGAAATAAGTTAGTGTCCTATCCTCATCCCAAAACAGTGCATTATGGGTACATAATGGCCCAGAGATCTTCATTCGTTTTGTTTTATGGATCAACATTAATGCAGTATATAATGAACAGGACGGTTTCAGACACAGCTGATGTTCTAGACTGAAGACGTGAGCACACAAACGTCTCGGACCTGTTCCAGCTCCCTCATGACAGCCAGGCTGCTTTGGAACTTCTCCATGCTCCAAAAGGTAGAGATGCCCAGTTTAGTGTTTTGCACTTGGATTTGCGTTTCAGCGTTTCCTCCTTCGTTCCTCGTCTCGGACACTTCGTGTCTGCAAAGAAAGTCGTTCACAGAATTTGACTGGATTTACTTTGTTTTCAACGACTGAATACGATCCAAGGAGATGAGACTACAAGCTAAAATGAGCACACCTGCTGAACACTGTGTGTTTCCTTAATTTGCCGCTTATTTTGTTCGCTTCTTCGATCATAAGCGACAATTTCATGGCATCCCACTGTGGAGGAGCTGCGTAAAAGTGATGGGAAATGAAACCATACATTAACATGAGCATCACATGAGGATGAGATTATATGAATGGTATAAATCAAGTAAATCAAATATCTTAATTCAATGTAAAACAAACTAATTGGTATTAATTACATAATTGTTATAAGTACAGGAAGGCAGCACTCGTTCCCTGGCCCCTAAAGGTGCGAGGCCACAGTGCTAAGTGCCTATTTGAAATAATGTGTTGTAAATTTAATTTGTTAATTATAAATAATTGGTTTGAAATTTAAATTATTTCAAATGCAAACTCCATGAACGCAAAGACAAGAATCGAACCTGGTCCGGGAATCGAACCCGGATCCTGGAGGTGCAAGGAGACAGTGCTAACAACTACACGCCTCTACTTTTCTACATGTAAACACATTAGTTCTGACAGTAAACAACATGTACTACATATAACTGCTTATTTAGTAACTGCACTCGTTCAAGCACCTACTGAATTATGATGCTATATTGGGACATCAGACCTACCAGTCTTGGGAGTCTGAGTCTGGTTCAGCTTGAGGGCACGTTTCTTCTGAATTTCGGCTAGATCTCCTGCGATTTTCCTTTTCTCTGCTTCTAGAGCCTCGAGGATTTTAGCATGTCGAATATCATTATCAGTCATGGCCTGTAGATAAAGATAAGCTTCCATTAACACGCTTCATTTAACATTTTAGATAAAGCACCCTTTAGTTAAAGTTCTAAATATCTATTTCTGACCTTACTACCATGGTTACATAAGTTTACACCCCTCTTTGACCTACCTGTCTGGCAGCCTGAGCCTCCATTTGTAACCGTTTCTTGTGCGTGCTCATTTCTTTTTCCAGGATAGACTTCGCTGTCTGCAGTTCCTCCATCTTGCTGGTGACCTTCTGCTTCTCAACCTCCTGTGCTCTTTTTCTTTCGGCCTCCTCCTCCTAAAAAAATAAATAATCAAACACGTATGTCCACAAAAAGGAAAGTAGAGTCTTTACAAGCTTACTCATTAGCAGAGAATTCGACGTACAAGTTCTTTCTCCAGGACTTTGATCCGGTTCTCATACTGAAGCTTCTGGTCCGACAGCTCCTTCTGGGCCATTTCTCTGGCCACCTGGATCCCCTGCATCATCTCTTCCTTGGCTTTCATTCGGGCATCTTCAATTTCTGCCTCTAGTCTGGAGATAAAATAGTGAACTAGGGATGGGATGTTGATAACATTTAATGTAATAAATTGTTCTGCATAATATTTCTACATAGTGATAATTTGTGCACCAAAAGAGGGCGTACTTGAAATCGAAGCAGTGTGCAATAATGGGCATGTTTTAGTAGCCTTGTTTTTGAATGAAGACATGAGCAGACATAACAGCCTTTTTTTTTTTTTTATTAAATTCTGTTTATTTATACTATTTGTATTTCAGTTGTATCACAAACCATAATTTGTTGGTACTTGCACTTGGAACTACTGTATATAGAGCTGTAGAATTTAATTAATTACACAATGTAACTGTTCTTTTCTCATTAAACAAATTGAGTTTTTATTCAGAACGAATTAAAACTTTTTAAAACTTTCAAATGTTTTCAAATTAAATAAATAATAAATTGGACAAATCTCTTAAAATATATATCACAGCTTTTGCAGACAATACAAACTGCTTACATCTTCCACAAAGACTAGCATTTTGCTATAATATTCACTTTTTCTTCTCTTTGAGTTTATGAACAATGAGTGTGATACTGCCACCTGCTGGACTGGAGAGTGGAGCAGGAGACTTGCAGGATTATTTCATTGTGAGAGACATGACGATTAAAGAATTAACAAAAGAAGTTACATGGAATGTTTATTAGGTCATTTTTGTCACTTTTAATAGTTTAAACCTTGTAAGAAACATAGCTGCTTAAGGCAAACCAGACAGTAAACTGTAGTCCTATTAAATCGAATATTGCAAAGCCCCAAAATTTTGTGAATCCACATTTTACTTATGATTCGGAGCTCTAGGGTCTTGTTACTATAAGTAATTAACGATTGATAGATATTTGATTGATAACATGTTCAGCTACTGGTTAAGATAAATGCAAAGCATGAAGAGGTGGAAAACCATACTTTAAAATCACCGTCACTGGATAAGATTATATGAATGATATAAAATCAAGAAATTTATTTCAATATAATGCAAACTAATATTTTAAATAATTTATTGTACTGTAGATTTAAATTATTAAATATAATTTCTTTTTTTATTTACATTATTTAAAATGGTATCAGGTTAAAACTTATGTTATGAGTGCGCCAGGATGTTAAAAACTAGTCATTCCTATTATATACACTACTGTTCAAAAGTTTTAGAACACTTTCTAACTCCATGATGGGTCCTGATTTTTATTTCTTTCTACATTGTAAAGGAATGCTGAAAAATCAACAACCTAGATAGGGCCTGTATACATTTTTTGGCTGACTCTGTATATAAATAAAGGTACTGATGGAACACAGTAAGCAGGAAGGAACGTTAAACTCAAATAACAAACATAAAATGTAATGAAACCAAAAAAAAAAAAATCATAAATTGTAAATTATGAACTCACTGAGCTCTTTGAGCCGAAAGCAGCTCGTTCTTGGCAAACTCGAAGTCCTTGTGTCCGTCTCCGTTGCTCCAACAGGACGCCCGCTTTCCACTTTGCACCTCGGCCGGGTGGTTGAAGCGGAAATAGTGATCTCCTCCGAGAATGACTCGGTCTCCCTGAGGACAAGTAAATAAAGACGCTGGATTAAAAACGACTTGTTACAGAAAGTGCGATATCACATGTTGTGTCATCTTGTTTCTTTTTACATGGTGGAGGACGGTGGTTTCAGATACGAGGTTTCCGTTCACGAACGTCTTGCCGTTTTCCATCGGGGTGATGCTGACCGTACCGTTAACGCTGGAGATAACACTGGAAGAGAAAAACAAAATAATACATTAAGTTTAGGTACAAATATTTCAGACAGCCATAACTGGTGTCTATGTATTTGCACATTCCTTTATAGATATACTAAAAAGAAAGATTAATTATTGATTATACGTTGGTAATACTGTACGTTTGATCCATCCTTCACAGTCTGTGTATGAAAGTTGATTAAAAAGCGTAAAAATTTCACTTTATGTACTGTAACAAACTCATGCTGAAGTAAAGAACGCAGAATAGACATACTTTAGATGAAAGCTTGTATTCTTGGCCATACAACACGACCTTGCTACATAAAACCGGCGTTGCTGTGTAACATCACTTACCATTTAAGGGTTTCTTACTTAACACTGCTTTCTACACAGGCATTTAAAACGCTGAGAGATTATAAAGCACATAAGGCAAGGCAAAAGACATGGAAGCCAATCAGACTGCACTTTTTCTTCCTTCCTTTCTTCTTTTTTTTTTTTTTTTTTAAAAAACAGTAAAAAGTTCGCTATAACCAGACGTCCTTGTGGAACTCGAGGCATCTGATCCCAAGATGGGGTATAATGCTGTTTTATTACGGCATCTTACCAATGTTCATCTGCAATAAGGGCCCCGGAGAGCTGGATGTCGTGCGCCGATTCAGACTTGAGCTTGCCGACCTTGGTCTGCCCCTCCTTAATCATGTATAAGAGCATCTCTGACAGCTGAGGATCCTCGTTCAGGTTCACAAGGTTGGGCAGCCGGTTATCCACTTTAAATGTGATGCCTACTCGCTGATATATCGGGAGGGAAGGTATTAAAAAAAGTGACCATGCTGCATTATAGACCAATAAAAAGCTCCTGTTAGACGATTATTAGATAAAAAAAAATAAAATAAAATAAAAAAGCACACACACAGACCTGGAGCTCTTTGGTTTCTTCGCGTTTTCTCTTCTCGGCGTGCTCCAGTTTCTCCTTCCATGTTCTACGGAAGACAATCATGACGTGTGAGACATTGCTCATGGGATGATACCAGTTTAAAAAAAAAGAAAGAATAAGAAAGTCTACTCGATTACCTGTGCACCTCGGCCATTTCGTGTTCCTGCTGAGAGAGTTGAGACTTCAGGGCGGAGATCTCTTGCTGGAATTGTCTCATCTTTTCTGGATCGATGCCCTGCGAGCTCATTTGGGCGGCCCGCAGCTTCTCCACCTCTGCCTTCAGCTCTGGAGTTGAACACAAGCAAGACTCTGGATTCATACTGTTTATCCATGTAGTATCGTGTTCATCTACTGCCCTCTGCTGGGAGGACGATATATAACACCGGTGCACGTCTCTTCCCCTTTTTTCTTCCCTTTAGCAGATAATCAGATGTGTGTCTGGAAAGCGGTTGAACTGACCTCGGATGAGCTGGGCGTTGGTGTCCTCGTTGACCTTGGCGATGTTGATGATCAGACGGGCCTGCTGAGCGTAGCGCAGAGTGCTCAGGCTCTCGTCCACGTTGCTGGAGGCTGGACTCAGCGTCGCGATCATGGCCGTCTTCGAGTTTCCACCCAGACTCTCCTTCAGCAACCTGAGACGGCATTAAAGAGAGAAACACCATAGAGGACAAAAACACTCAACATTACTGTAACAAAGCATTCCTCTCTACTGTCAATCATAATGGGACGAGCCAATCACAGCTCATCTTTTCTGAAACGCGTTTCTCACCACGTCAGGACCGACTCCCTGTATGGGATGAAGGTCTTCTTTCTGCCCTGAGATTGTTCAGAAAGTGCAGAGATGACTTTCCCAAGAGTCAGCAAAGACTTGTTGATACTTGCTCCTTCCTGATGAGACAAAAGAAAGTATATATAAATTTTTTTTTTTTAATTCAGAAAATAGAAATTAGAAAAAGATGTAAAAACGATAATCAGTGAGGGGTGAAAGGTTGTATGGAATGGTCTGGTGTTCGTACCCTGAGCCGGTCTCCACTGGTCTGAGCCGTGGCACAGCGCTCGCTGCCGGCTAAATCCACCAGGTTGATTCTGCTGATTATTCTGTGATCGTGTTCTTCTCCTTCCACTAACTCTGTCTGCGAATGGACCAACAACACAACATGAATTAAAATGCACTGAGGGTTTTTCATGTGCGAAAAAGTTACATTTATCGTTTAGGACTAACCTTAGTCTGAGTCATGACCAGAGTGAAGACAGAGTGAGACCGGGAGCTTTTGTCATTCATGCCTGTAGCTGCAGTAGCTCGCTGCTTGTTGCCAAGCTCAAGCCAGGCCTGAAAGAATACACAGGAGGAGCGAGAAAACATAATTTCATTAACTTTGTTATCGAACTTTCTTTAAGAAAGTGAACCAACAAGCAGATATCAAGAAAGAAAGAAAGTAAACAGGTCATTCAGAGCATTGTAGTAACTCAAGCAAGTAGGAGAAAAAGAAGGCATGAAAGAAAACACAAGAAAATTAAAGCACAAATGAAGAAAACCACAAAATATCAAAAGTAAATTAAGTATGAAAAAAGCAAAAAATAAAAATAAAAACATAACATAAAAGCTCAAAAGAAAAAAGAAAGAAAGAAAGAAGTAAAGTTTGAGAGATGGACAGCACTAAAGTTCAAAAGAAAGAAACAACAAAAAGTATTTTTTTAAAAAGAACAAAAGAAATTTAGAAAAAACATGAAGCATGGAAGAAGAACAGGAAAAAAGCTTGAAAGAAAGAAAAAACAAGGAAATAGATAAAGACCAAAAGAAATTATAAAGGCCAAGGAAAAAGAAAGAAAGAAAGAAAGAAAGAAAGAAAGTAAGAAAGAAGGAAAGAAAGAAGGAAAGCTTGAGAGATGGACAGCACTAAAGTTCAAAAGAAAGAAACAACAAAAAGTAAGTATTTAAAAAAAAAAAGAACAAAAGAAATTTAGAAAAAACATGAAGCATGAAAGAACAGGAAAAAAGCTTGAAAGAAAGAAAAACAAGGAAATGAGTAAAGAACAAAAGAAAGTATAAAGGCCAAGGAAAAAGAAAGAAAGAAAGAAAGCACAAAGCCAGTAAGGTTTAAAAGAAAGAAAGTACAAAAGTATATAAAAGCATAGCACAAAAGTTTAAAATGAAGAAAAAACTTAAAAGAAATAATTAAAAGAGCAAACAAAATAAAAAAATAAATAAATTTAAAAAAAGACTATTCCACTGGTTATGAAGTGATGATTCGTTTGAACACCACATCGCCACGTTACCTGGACATCAGAGTAACAGCTGACCACATTCCTGTGTGAAAAACAGAAAACTATGATGTAACACCTGAGTAACACATCAACGAGTGAAAAGAGTCTTTAACGTCAGGTTTCCTTACGTAGACAGATCCTCGACGTACGGCCCGTCGATCGGGTGCTCTCGGACCCGCAACTGAACACAAACGTAAAGAGGTGAGATTCACCCAATTCCCACTCTGAGATTTCTCAATCAGTGGTCTCAAACCAATCAGTGATCTTCAATTTCTTTCGATGATTAATAAGATTTAAGATGGTCACATAAAAAATGTAGACAGAATGTTTTACTTACGGGCATCTTCTTTCGGTTTTGCTCGTCCTTCACCACGAGCAAATCGTGAATCTTCTCGTTATACACCTCAAAGTAGCTCATCTCCAGGTGACAAGTCAACTGTTCAAAAAAAACATTTCTTCTAAAGGCTTCAGTTTTACAGGCTTCATGCTGTAGATGCAAAATCCTGACTCTACCCTCTATCTGAGAGGAATTTATGTTCTCACCTGACAGTAAAATTTCTTACAGGATGTTTTTTTTTGTTTGTTTTTTGCACCATTCTGTGAAAACTCAAACTAGCATCAAAAGACATGCCATAGTTATAGTTACTGAGACCATGAATTCTCCTGATTCTGATGTTTGATGACCTGTATCTGATATATCATCGTAGGGCACACACACACACACACACACACACACACATTATGGGCAATTTGGGAACACCAATCAACCTAATCTTCATGTCTTTGGATTGTGGGAGGAAACCGGAGCCCCTGGAGGAAACCCACCAAGTCCGGGGAGAACATACTCGAATCGAACCCGGAGGTGCACGGCGACAGAGCTAACCACTAAGCCACCTAGCAATTTATCAACATTCTTAAAATAGGAAATCACTCCCATCTGAGGTGAGAGCAAGGGGCGTAAAAAACTCACCACATTTTTGTCAGCACTGGACACCCTGGTGAAAAGCTCCTCGCAGAATCTGGGTATAACCCCAGCCTCTTCACCAAAACCCATCATTCTGGAGGAAATGTGAGAAGAAAAATCATTTTTAAAATACAGCCTTGTAGCTGGGTTGTGTTTTTATAAATGTAAACCTACTAGATTATGAACGTGGGGGAAAAAAAATCTGTATTACAATTCTTTTGTGTAGAGATATAATGATGCCGAAATTGATTTTTGTAATCGTTTTTTTACATTTACACTGCCTGACCCAAAAGAAAACAACCTCTCAGGTTTCATTGACCGGCTTTAGCTTTGATTACGGCAGACTGTCGTGTCCAGTTCATGTGTGAAGATGATTCTTCATGCTCTGAAAACCACTCTTTCACAATTTTAGTCCTGGAATATGGTCGGGCCATCAGTGAAGATAAACTCCATAGATGTGATAACCTGGTCATTCTCTACATTCAGGTCGTCAGCTGACTTAATTTTATTGCCACATAACGTTGCTGAGTCTAGACCTGATCGACTGAAGCAACCTCAGATCATAACACATGGCCTCCAGAGGCTTGTACATTGGACACTATGCATGATGGGTGCATCGCTTCATGAGCACAGCTGTTTAGTCCAAATCCTGTGATGTAAGGATGAAATGTCTAATATCACTATTAGACATAGCTCTGATTTCGACTGTCAGTTTTTTTTTTCATGCATACTGACTAAACGTTCTTGTTCTGACCACATTTCTTCCTCAAAGTTGAACGGATCCTTAAGTAACGGACTGTTTTAATAATGTCTCGGACAGTTCTTAACCCAATTCCAGTAATTTCAAATAGTTTAGTGCTTGATGCCCTTCTTAAATGCCAATCTTTTTTTTGTGTGTGTGTGTGCGGGCGGTGTTTGCATTTGAGGTGGTGAAATGCTGCCGTTCCTCTATAATCATACACGTGGCACAATCTAAACAAATTGTTTGCTAAGTTTGTTTAGAATTGTACAAAAAAAATCAAAATAGAAATAATTTTGAGTCAAGATATTTATAAAATCGTGATACTTTCAGGATCGCAATACAAATAAAATCGCCACCTAGGTATCGTGATAATATCATATCGGCTGGTCCCTGGTGATTCCCGTCCCTGCTAAATTATATATTTTGCTTATTGGACATTTACGTTCTTTTACAGGGAAAGTTTCTACACTTTATACTCAAGACAGACAAGACGATTACCTATAAACAGCATCAACTTTATAAAAGACAAGAAGCTACTTACGTGTAGGATTTTCCAGAGCCTGTTTGTCCGTACGCAAAGAGGCAGGTGTTAAATCCTTCAAAAGCTCTTTCAAGCAACGGTCTAGCCAAGGTTTCATAAATGGTCTGCTGGCCGGCGAAATCCGGGTCCGTTTCGTCGGCCGAGTAGAAGGAGAAGTCGAACGAGAAGGAGTACGTCTGTTTAGTATCGGGATGCTGAACTACGGTCTCGTGGTTCTCCATGAAAATGACTCGACCGGCTTTTTCATTCTTCTCCCTGGATTAAAAGCAACAAAGCTTTATGAACATCACATATCACAGTCAAGTCAGAGAGCGATCAGGTGTAATTATGGAAGCTACCTTTTTTTTTCCTTACCTGTGGCTGAAAGGTCTTACTCGAACCGCAACCGTCACCGCGCTGTTCTCCATCTTCAGCTCTTCAGATGATAGATCAACAGGAACCTGCGTCTCAGTCGGAGAAGGCTTCGATTTTGGGTTGGAACCTGTAGGAATCTGAGGTGTGTTTTTCCTCACGGTGGATATCGTGCTCCGGTTTGGACCGATAATCGGAAACTTCTTGGCAGACCCTGGGATCGATGCTCCCTTCGGATCGGCGCCCGAATGCTTGCGCGGGTCACCACCTGCTGGTTTTGAGGTTAACACTCTCGACTGATCTTTGAGGGATAATTTCTCGAAAACCTCTTTCTTCAGGCTTATCCTCTCGAAACAGGTTTTCCCGTTCGGCGTCGAGATCTTCTTCTGGTCGCGGCCCATGCTCTGAGCTTTCTCTGTAGTCTTTCCAGGAGTGTGTACAGCCTTGATGAGATCTTTCATGCCGGTTTCTTTCAGACTGACAGATCTCAGAGGAGTAGGAGCTGGAGCTGTTCGGCTGTTGGGTTCGGACAGGATCTTGGAGCAGGTCCAGGCTCGTTTCTCGGTCATGCTGGACCAGTGTGGACGAGATGCCGAACCCGAGTCTGCTCCTGCTCTAGTTCGTCTCTGTAAGGTTAACCGTTTAACATGGTGACCCTGGTTCTCGGTATTTTCAGCCGCCTCCTGATCATCATCTCGAGTGTTTCTGCTGGATGTGTTTCTCCTCTGCAGCGTGAGACGTCCAGCCATGGGAGACTCCTGACACCTGCTCCGGAGCAGGCTGGATACAATATAGGTCTTGTTTATCTCTTTGGTGTTATTCAGAGATGATGATCCTTCCTTATCTTCATTCTCATTCATCTTCTTCTTCTTCACTGTTTTCCAGAATTTCTATAATCTTCAACTGTCACTAAAAAAATAACAACTGTCACTTATTTATTGTTGTGTAATAATTTTAAATAAAAAAGAAATCAAATAAAGCTTTACACCTTAAAAAACGCACTCTTACGAAGAAAAAAACAACCCGAAAAGCTTTGTTTACTTTAGTCTAACAAGAAAAAACAACAATACGCTGAAACTCGCTCTTGTCTACGCCGCCATCTTGCCGCTTCAATTCAAACCTCAGAGGAGGAATCTGATTGGACCGTCCTGAGCAGTGACGTCACAGCTGAAGTGTAGTAACTCCTGTTTAGCAGCAGGGGCCGCTGTTGTTCCTCTCTGAACTAGAGGAATAGGACGTTTGACTTTCTTTGAGCAGATTTAGATAGATAGATAGATAGATAGATAGATAGATAGATAGATAGATAGATAGATAGATAGATTTTATCGATCCTGTGGGGTAAATTCTTGTGTTACATTAGCAGGTTACACAAACAGTAGTAAGGGGAAAGGGGGGAAAAGGGATGGGCGTGGCAGAAGGTCATTGTTAATTATATAAATTAATAGTATTGCAGATGCTATATAAAAAATCTGAATGCAAATTCAAAATAAGAAAAACAGATGAAATGTGCAAATTGTCAGTGTATGAATGTGTGCATAACAAGTTGTGGTTGGTCTTTCGGCTGCTCCCGGCAAGGGGTCGCCACAGCGGAATATCCGATCCACAACAACTTGGCACAGGTTTTATGCCGGATGCCCTTCCTGACGTAACCCTCCCATTTTATCC